>OY992895.1:44760970-44810970 GCA_963921405.1 Cepaea hortensis | reverse complement strand
TGGTATGGTCGAGACAGGAACACTGAGCTGATTCACGACTCTGGTGGTCGCGTGAGATGGCAAAACATAACCTCCAACCCTTCTCGGCATGGCACATGATGATGGTGATGAATTCGTAATATATATATATATATATATATATATATATATATATATATATATATATAGAGAGAGAGAGAGAGAGAGAGAGAGAGAGAGAGAGAGAGAGAGAGAGAGAGAGAGAGAGCAAAATGGTTTAAATGCTTAGGGGCTCGAAAGATCTTAAACCGGCTCTGGTTCCATCTCTGCCACCAGATGTTGAGGCATCGGGATGTTGACTGTCTTCATAGCCCACAGATTGTAAATGCGACTATATTGTCCCCGCCTGTAATCATGCCAAAGCAAAATGTTGAATGATATTTACAATAGTGGAAATTTACCTAATGATATGCTGAAATCTGTAATTATAGCTATACCAAAAAGACCAGGAGCAATTGAATACGAAGATTTTCGTACAATGAACTTAAAACCATGTCAGTAAGCTTCTACTCAGAATTATAATCAAAAGAACAAGAAAGAAAATAAACATGGAAATTGGTGAAGAACCGTATGGATTTGTAGAAGGGAAAGATGCACACAATGCAATATACACATTAAGAACAGTAATAGAAAGATCAATAGAGACACAGAAAGACATATATTTGTGCTTCATAGATTATACTAAGGCATTTGATGAAGTAAAACATGATTAAAATGTTAGAAGATATCAACATTGAGGGCAAAGATCTCAGAATAATAACGACTATTTACTGGAGTCAGGTAGCAGCGATTAAAATGGGAAATAGAGAGGGCAGTTATGAACAAATAAAGCTAGGAGTACGACACCGGACCCCTTCTCCATGTATAGCGACGTAATTATGAGGCAGATCAAAGAGAAGCCAGGAATACTAATCGGAGGTTATAATATAAACAATCTCCGCTATGCATATGACACGGTATTGGTGGCGGATAAAGCAAAATATCCACACACAAATATTGGAAATTGTAGTGTCAGAGAGTGTTTTAAAAAAAAAAGAACTCTCCTTAAATATCAAGAAAACAGTAACAATGGTGATATCAAAGAAAAAATATTGATTGATTGATTGATTCATTCATTCATTGATCTAGGAACCGACATCACAGCATTGGAGGCATTCCCATAGGCGCTCCGTCCTCATCCTCAGCAGCCAGCGAAGAGTTCCAACACCAATAGTACCAGTAGCAATCTGATTATATGTCCATCGCGCCTTTCCTCTGAGCGTCGAGCGTCGGCCAGATCCCCTCGACACTCCTCGCTGCCTCATTCTTGCCAGACCATGGTAATCCATTTGCTCCTCCGAGGTGTACACGTGCTCCCACACAGCCGCAACCACGTCTGCCTTGTCATGTATCAATACTCCACCAAGTTCTGCCGAGCCAGTCAATCTGTCCGCCTGTTCATTCCCCAGCACACCGGCATGCCCCTTCCAAAGAAAAATGTGACACCAAAATGTGAAATGGAAAAACACGGGGAAATTCTTAACCAAGTGGGTAATTTTAAATACCTAAGGACATTTATACCATCTGACGGAAGTTGCACAACAGAGGTTAAGAGCAGAACAGGGCACGAAAAAGCTGCATTTCAGACAATGAAAGATATCTTATGCAATAAGTCACTAATTTTTAATGTAAGAAAGAGAGTCTGAAATGCTATATAGAGCCTGTTTTGCTGTATGGCAGTGAATCTTGGAATATAAATGAAGAAATTAGGGAGAACTTGGAAGCAACAAAAATATGGTTCCTGAGACGAATTTTGTGAATTCCTCGGATTACCACAGTAACTAAAAACCATTGCCTAAAAGAGGCTAATGAAACTAAAACATTATACTGAACAATAAGAAAGATACAAACTACTTTCTTTGGTCATGTGATGAGAAGAGGGCATTGGAGAACATCGTGACAACTGAAAAGATCAAGGGGAGGAGAGGCAGAGGCAGACCAAGAGAGATTATATTGGATGGATTGAGACGGTGACGTGGAGGAACATCATCAGCAGAGTTGATCCATAACAGCAAAGAGGCCGAGATCTGTAGAGAGACATGAGCGCCCACGCCAGTTGGCAAGGCACTTGATAATAATAGTAATTATTTTTATTATATTCTTCTGCTTCTTCTGCGTTCATCCGGAGTTTTTTTTTTTTTTTTTTTTTTTGGATGTGATTGCGTTGTGCCTGTTTACAGCAGAGCTGCGTTCTTACGCCGTTAGACCGACACGTCCGACTTCTGTGGGCATTTGTTGACCGGGTTAACCTTCCCAGTTTTATTATATTAAATCATGGAGTGTGACCGAACCAATCAGGAAGAGCTGAGTGGCTCCGGACATGAATGTTGTTTCTAAGATCATGTTTGGGATAACCTTGCGCGACCAGTACAACTAACCACGTCTGAATCGTAGAGGCTGCAAAAAGTACAACATTATACACAAGAAGTCGGACATTATACGCAACAAAATAGAACATTATACACAAGAGAATTGACATTATACACCAGAAAGTATAACATTATAGGCCAGGGGCTCTGGAAGACTCTCAAAACTGAGAGGGAAGCCATGGAGACCTTTCAATCGGATAACGGAAGGAAATATTAGTAGTATGACTCTTCGCTGGTTGTTGAACGAGAGGACAGAGCGCGTATGGGAATGCCCTGAGTGCAGTGATGTCTGTTTTTGTCTCAACTCAACTAAGCTCAACACCTGAATGTAGAGCATAATACTTCAGAAAGTAGAACATCATACACAAGAAAGTAGAACATTATAACCAGAAAGTAGAACATTATACACCATAATGTAGAACACTATACATCAGAAAGTAGAACAGTATACACCAGAATGTAGAACAGTATACACCAGAAAGTATAACATTATACACCAGAATGTAGAACATTATACACCAGAATGTAGAACATTATACACCAGAAAGTAGAACATTATACACCAGAATGTATAACATTATACACCAGAATGTAGAACAGTATACACCAGAAAGTAGAACATTATACACCAGAAAGTAGAACATTATACACCAGAAAGTAGAACATTATACACAATCACAAGAAAGGGATATTATTCTTCGGTTATATGTTGAGAAGAAAGGCGTTTGAGAACATCGTGACAACTGGAAAGATCAACGATCGAAAAGACAGAGACAGTGACATGGTGTTTGATGGTCTGAGACATGGCATAGAGGAATGTAATCAATAGAATTAATCCGGAATGCCACGGACTGAGACCTGAGGAGGGACACGAACGCCTTCTCCTCGAGCATGTCATAAGATGACGATCATACAGGGAAGGATAATGGGTAGTTGGGCTGAATCCGCAGTATAGTCAGCATGCGAGTTGGGTGAAGATAGTTATCTATTAAATTATCTTAAATCCAATCCAACATTTGATTTTTCGTTGGCAGAGATAGGATGTACGCTCTTGTTTCCTACAACGTACGTCAGATATTGTTGTGTACGTGAGTAAAGGATTGGTCGGCCACTTACAACATTTACAATGTAGGATTTCAAGTGCGTGGGTCAGAGCTGTGGGCATCCTTGTTCAGCAGTTCTAAAACTTGCTACTACTCGGGGCCACACTTTTGTGATTCGAAATTTGTTTGCTCATTATTATCACGGCACATTTGGGGTTATTAGGTTCTTCGACTGGTAAGATGGAGAGAACGAACGAACGTTTCACTACATCTTTTGATCTTTTACAGGATATATCATTTCGCGTGTTGATAACTCTCCTTGGATGACAAAATGCTGCTTCCGTTGTCGCCCCTTTTTTCCTTCCATAAATATGTCCAGTTATCATGCTATTTTCAGATATTAATATCATTTACTAGTGCACAACAGCAAAGTTAGCAGATCGCCGGGCCCACTAAGTATACAGATAAATAGCACAACTCTGAAACAAGTTAAAGAATTCAAATACCTTGGAAGTATGTTCACAGAAGATGGCAGATTGGACATTGAAATCGGAATCAGATGTCAAAAAGCTAGTGCACTTACATATCAACTATCACCCTTACTGAAACACCCAAATATACCCATGTCCGCAAAACGACAGATAATAAACAGCATATTCACACATACCCTATGCTACCAATCTCAAACTTGGAGTTTATCCAAATCACACTCTCGCAAAATTAACACCTGCGAGATGAGATGCCCTAGGATAGCTGCCAACTTAACAATCCGAGACCGAGTAAGAAATGCTATTATCAGACAGACAGTGGGATCAACACCTCGTGCCACATTTATTGAAAGACAGAAGATCAAGCAGTTTGGCCATGTCGTTAGAATGCAACACCAACAACTACCATCACTGGCCTTACATCAAAGATCATCTGCGACGAGACCAAGAGGACGTCCAAGAAGAAAATGGATAAACGACATCAAAGACATTGTACAATCACAAGAAATGACACTATCAAGTGATGCCCACCGGGCGCTGGAGCGCAAATTATTCCTCCCCACGACGCTTGACGGCAGAAGTGGAAGATGATGATGATGACTAGTGCACAGACAGATAACATAGATAAATCAACTTTGAAAAAGATCGTCCTATGTAAATGTATATGAGAATTCAGTTTGTTTGTCGTATTCCGTTCTTTCTTGTCCATACCACACGCTGTTCAGTTACTGCTACTGCCTTTTCGTGCGCAATCAATGGGTGTGTATCCATGTTTGGGACCCACTGTTCTTAGGATGTTCTTAAAACATGTGTCATATCTGGTATATTGTTCCTTCGTGCGAGCTCTATAACAGCAACCTACAGTTTAGTTTGCACACATTTAATATTTCCGTACAATAGAGTAAAATAACAGTATTCTGTAGTAGAGACAAGGGAGACTTGTCGATGTTGATATTAACCTTGGAAGTCACAAATAGCGCGTATACTGCCCAACGTTTGGATAATGTGTCGTAAAACTGAACTGTGGTGTATCTTCTTTTGTTTGGCTGTTGTTGCAGGACAAGGTGAGTCGACTTTATTTTATGGCAAGTATAGCATACACGGACAGATAAACAGACAGCTGGGCAGACCACAGATAGACAGACACATGCAGGCAGGCAGGAAGGCAGAGAGACAGATAGTCAGATGAATATATTGACAAACTTACAATCAGACGCAGGGATAGACATACAGATATATAGAAGATATACAGATAGACAAACAAACGAAAACACACACACACAAAACAAATAGAAGACAGACATACAGACAGACAAAAGGAACCAATTTTATTATCAGATTGTCTAAAGTGGGCACACAGGCCCATCTTACATTTACCCCTTTAAAGTCACTCTTCTTCGGACATCAATTAATTTTTTTTTTATCATGCACTTTACATTCATGTAGAAAAATAAATCTAGTAATGATAGACAGACGGACTGGCACGCAAACAGACATGCTTGCAGACGGATGGGCAGACAGACAGACGCAACAAATAGACGGGTGTAGAAATGGGGGGTGGGGTGGGGGACAGACACATAACCAAACATCTCCACATAAACTGACAAACACAGAGAAGGACAGGTGTGCAGATGGACAAACAGCTAGAAGAAAGAAACGAAAACATAAAAAAAAATGGAAAGAAAACATGATCTAAGAAAGGATACAAACGAACAGGAATGATCTCGAAATCGCAGATAGTAAACTATAGCACTTGTATAGGAAAATTCTACCCCTTTTGTCTTGGTAAAATAAATTAAATTTCACTGAAAGTTGCTGCAACTGAGACTATGTCTTAGCGATATAACAGTATACGAGTCCTACAATATACCACAATAGTGTAAGACTATACAATATACACCAATTGTGTAAGACTCCTGCATATATTATAACAGTGTAAACTTTCTACAATGTATAGCAATAGGGTAAGACTCCTACAATAGACACAAATAATATAAGACTCCTACACTAGAACACAATAGTGTGAGACTCATACACTAGACAACAATATTGTACGACTCCTACACTATACAACAATACTGTAAGACTCCTACACTATACAACAATATTGTAAGACTCGTACACTATACAACAATGCTGTAAGACTCCTACACTATACAACAATACTGTAAGTCTCATACACTATGCAAAAATATTGTAAGACTCCTACACTATATAACAATACTGTAAGACTCCTACACTATACAACAATACTGTAAGACTCCTACACTATACAACAACACTGTAAGACTCATACACTATACAACAATACTGTAAGACTCCTACACTATACAAAAATACTGTCAGACTCCTACACTATACAACAATACTGTAAGACTCCTACACTATACAACAATACTGTAAGTCTCCTACACTATACAACATTACTGTAAGTCTCCTACACTGTACAACAATACTGTAAGACTCCTATACTATACAACAATACTGTAAAGCCCTTACTATAGACAACACTGAATAACAGAAATATCTAAATGGCTACGAAAGATGCATCTCCAGCATTTGTCCCAGTTGTGGTAGGAATAGACCTGGCCTCGATCCTGTCTCATTAAAAAGGGTTTCATATGAATACCAGAGTTGTGGAAAGTCAAGACCGCAAGCATAAGACTAACCTACAGCCTACGGTTGCTGCTTCAGATTGAAATTTATGGCCTCAGAGATGCAGATAGTTTCCCGTTAGGAAACTGAGAATCCCATGGGATGCGTAGAAGGCCAATCTACTAGTACGGCAAGATACCAGTTCATGAAGACATTTGATTGGCAGAAGACAGAATCAATACGCACAATTGGTCACGAGAAGAAATGCTGGGTACCAAGTAGAGTAAACAACGGTGGTTGTGATCGTCTCTCCTAGTATCAAATTGTGACTAGCAGTAGTAGTAGTAGTAGTAGTAGTAGTAGTAGTAGTAGTAGTAGTAGTAGTAGTAGTAGTAGTAGTAGTAGTAGTGGTAATAGTTGTAGTAGTAGTAGTAGTAGTAGTAGTAGTAGTAGTAGTAGTAGTAGTAGTAGTAGTAGTAGTAGTAGTAGTAGTTGTAGTAGTAGTAGTAGTAGTAGTAGTAGTAGTAGTAGTAGTAGTAGTAGTAGTAGTAGTAGTAGTAGTAGTAGTAGTAGTAGCTACAGCAGCAACAGCAATAGTAGAAGTAGTAGTAGTAGTAGTAGTAGTAGTAGTAGTAGTAGTAGTAGTAGTAGTAGTAGTAGTTGTAGTAGTAGTAGTAGTAGTAGTAGTAGTAGTAGTAGTAGTAGTAGTTGTAGTAGTAGTAGTAGTAGTAGTAGTAGTAGTAGTAGTAGTAGTAGCTACAGCAGCAACAGCAATAGTAGAAGTAGTAGTAGTAGTAGTAGTAGTAGTAGTAGTAGTAGTAGTAGTAGTAGTAGTAGTAGTAGTTGTAGTAGTAGTAGTAGTAGTAGTAGTAGTAGTAGTAGTAGTAGTAGTAGTAGTAGTAGTAGTAGTTGTAGTAGTAGTAGTAGTAGTAGTAGTAGTAGTAGTAGTAGTAGTAGTAGTAGTAGTAGTAGTAGTAGTAGTAGTAGTAGTAGTAGTAGTAGTAGCTACAGCAGCAACAGCAATAGTAGAAGTAGTAGTAGTAGTAGTAGTAGTAGTAGTAGTAGTAGTAGTAGTAGTAGTAGTAGTAGTAGTAGTAGTAGGAGGATGAGGAGGAGGAGGATGAAGAGGAGGAGGAGGAGAAGCAGCAGCAGTACTAGATGTAGTAGTGATAGAAGCTTATTTAGTACATAGACATAATTTAGTCGGTGGTCGTAAACAGTTTAAACGTGGAAAGCCACGTTTCGATGGGTCCTCACTCATTGCAGCTGAGGTGCTAGGTCTCTATTTTCGTGACCAAACAGCACTCGGTGGCTGAGATGGCTAGTATCATACCGGTCGTCTTACCCCACAGACTGTTTTATGGTGCTTATTCCAGAACTAGGCGGTCGCAAGAAAATCTAACACCTAAGGGGTTTGAACCTAGGACATCAAAACCGACAATAGAGTACACTAGCCATCATGTGACTGCGGTGTCACACTTAGAAAGTGTAGCAGAATACACAGTTTGTGGGAAACGAATCAAAGTGTGATCCATAAATGGTTGTCACTTGAAACAATTAAATTAATCACCACTATCTCCGATACCGGATGCAAAGCTTCACAGCAAGCGCATGACAACAGGATATTTTAGCTGTTCAGGAGAGATTAGGAGAAAATGAAATTGTCAGGAAGGAAACGAACACACAACTGACTCATTCATTATGTTATAGCTCCGAGATAATTAATGAAATGACGTGGCCGAAGTGATAAAGAGCGCTCTGGCTCTTAAACTTCCAATACGCTGATGACCTGGTGACCTGATCGTTTCATTCACGTGTCAGATTATACTTCAACGTTTACGTTTTTTTTTTTTTTTCAGAAAGCAATGGCGAACTACTGAACGTAAAATTGCTTAGAAAATTAACCTGAGGCTGGGGGTTGAATTCAAAGCAAAGGAAGTGCAATCTTTTTATGACACACACACACACACACACACACAAGCACACACACACACACACACACACACACACACACACATACATCTCTCTCTCTCTCTCTCTCTCTCTCTCTCTCTCTCCCTCTCTCTCTGTCTGGCGCTGTCAGGATCTTATAAGACATACTTTCGGGGCAACCTGCAATGCTCCATAGCCGCACATCTCAGATTAAAATTATTGTCCTGGACATGGGAATATTTAGTAATACCTTTCTGGGACAGAACGTATCATAACAGTGAGAATAAAAGAACAAACAATTACAACATATGTACAAATATACGCACCATGTAATACAAAAAAAAATGAGCAAGAATGCGAGGAATTCTACGAAGACATCCATGACGTGCTAAATAAAATAGATAAGCAGGACAGCATCATAGTTATGGGAGACTTCAATGCAAGACTAGGACATAACAGGGTGGGCATAGAAAAATATCTGTTGCATTTGGAGATCACCATAATAAAAGGAATGATAACGGAAGTAGACTGATAGAGCTGTGCAGCCAACACGACCTCTACATAACAAACACATTCTATAAACATAAAGACTCACAAGTATACATATGGTATAAATGGAACGATCTAGATACTAAAATCCAAATTGATTTTATATTAACAAGAAATAAAAGAAAGAGAAATGTATTAGATGCAAGGGCAGTGCCATTTATAAGTATAAACATAGATCATAAAGCAGTCTTTAAAACAATACGAACCATCAGAAGAAGAAAGCAAAGAGCAGGAAAATACATGCCATGCGAATAAGTGAACTTAATAACCTTACAGACGAGGCAGTAAGGGAAAATTATGAGAAAGAACTAACTGAAATCTTTGTAAAATTACCCATAGAAAGAAAGACAGTGGAAGAAGAATGGGAGATGTTCAAATCAAGCATTTTAAATACTGCAAAAATGACACGTGGAACCACGAAAAAACGCAAAACACGGATAAAGAAAATAACAAGTTGCTGGAGCGCAGATGTAAAGAAAGCGGTAAAAGACAAAAAGGAAAAATATAAAAAGTGGTTGAAGAGCAAACAAGAATGTAATTATATAGAATACAGAATAGCGAGAAGACATGTGAATAGAATAGTAAAGAAGGAAAACCAAAAAGACTGGGAAGAGTATGGAGAAACCCTAAATAAAAACTACAAGGAGGCAACTAGAAACTTCTACAAAAAGATAAGTGCAATGCGAACCAGAGGAGAACCCTTTGACCCAACTGAAATAATTAACAGCGAAAATGGAGAACCAATAAGTGAACAAAAACAAATCCTATTAAGATGGAAACAGTATTTCGAACAACTTCTCAACATCCCATAGATGTCACAAGAATTCAAGAAACCTACACAGATGCCACCGAAGAACTAGAACCAGACGTACTAAAAGAAGAAATTATAGAAGATTAGCCCCATTGAACAAATCACCGGGACAGAATGAAATACCACATGAACTAATTACAGCAGCAAGAGAAGTAGGAACAGCATGCTACATAGACTATTCAACCATGTTTGGGTAGAACAACAGACACCACGAGACTGGGGAAATGCCATAATTATCCCAATTTGGAAAAACAAAGGCAGCAAAAGAGATTGCACACAATACAGAGTCATTTCACTGTTGAGTCATACTGGGAAAATATTTTGTAAAATTCTTGAGAAAAGATTACGAACAACTATAGAACCCCAGCTAAGTGAAACACAACTTGGATTTAGAAAAAACAAAGGATGCACAGATGCCATTTTTGCTCTTAGACAACTTATATAAAAATCAATAGAATTCAATGAAACACTCTACTTAGCCTTTATCGACCAAGAAAAGGCATTTGATAGAGTAGATAGAAACAAGCTGCAGGAAATCCTTAAACAATATGGGGTGAGTACACATCTAATGAACCGGTGTAGAAGCTTATATAACAACAGTGAATGCATAGTTAGGGCAACTGGAGGCCACTCAGTACCTTTCACCATAAGATCTGGAGTACGACAAGGTTGTGTCCTGTCCCCTTTCTTGTTTATAACATATATAGACAACATATGTAAAGCAAACAGCCAAACAGAGACCGCAAGAATACCGCATGACGAGAAAACAGAAGAACAACCATCTGCAAATTAAACCATTAAAGAACGGACGACCAGGCACTAAAAGCAAAATCAGAAGCTGAATTACAAGACCACATGAATAGTCTAAACGAAATGTGTAGGGAACATAACATGAAAATTAGCACAGGCACAGACTGGTCTATGTAATAAAATAGTTCTAGCACTACATGCCCAATGCCTGACAAGGCATGTAAAAAAATCCTTTATTATTACTCATAAACCTCAGGTATGTATTAATTAAATTTGTTGTGCATCCCTTACGGGACGTTGCAATCAACACCAGCATTTTTCAGCTGCTGTTGATGTACTAGGCAAGTGTTACATTCAGTAGTTTGCCATTGCTTTCTGAACGGCCGTTCAGAAAGCAATGGCAAACTACTGGATGCAACAGGATGTATCTTTAGGAGATGACATGGAATTATAAGGCAGGTCATATAAGACAGGATCTGCAACATTTAGTAGATGCGGTTGTTGCACACAGTGAACAACTAAGGTTAGAATTGAATTGAAAGAAGACGCAGATTATGGTCGTCACTAGGAAGGAAGAAATACCACAATGTAATATGCAAGTAAATGGGCATATTCTTAAACAAGTGAATCGATACAACTATCTCGGAACAGTCATAACATCTGATTGGAGATGCCTTGATGAGATTAGAACAAGAATTGCCATGGCAAATGTAACCTTTTGCAAGATGACAAACATACTGACCAATAAAAAGATGTCAATTGAAACGAGAAAAACAGTGTTGAAGTGCTACATAGAACCTGTACTTTTGTACGAATGCGAAGCATAGACAATGAGCAGACAAGCTGAAAAACATCTGATGGCTGTGGTAATGTGGTTTCTAAGGAAAATGCAAAGAATACCATGGGCAGACAGAAAAACCAATGAACAAGTCCTTCAAGAAATAAATGAAGATCGTAAACTGATTAGAGACATTAGATGTAGACAGTCAACATTTTTTGGGCATGTTATGAGAAGAAATGAATTGGAGAACTTGGGGACAACTGGCAAGTGGGAGGGAAGAGACCAAGGGGAAGACCAAGAATTAAATATCTGGGTGGCTTGGCCACGTGGCATGGTCGAGACAGAAACACGGAGCTGATCCACGACTCTGTAATCGAGTGAGATGGAAGAACATGACCGCCCACGCTTATCGGCATGGCACATAATGAATGAATGAACATATAAGACATATGAGTCTGGCATATTAGACTACGACCTCCAGCATGAGAATGGAGATGGAAACAGTAACAGCGGCATTCCGTTGGTTAGAGGAGACTACTTAAACACACGTTGTATTCATTACGGATTCAATGAGTATGCTTAGTAAGGTGGAGAAATGAATGTTTCGTGTGGAATGGCTATCGTCGCTTCAGAGGTCACAGATTGTGAGAATTGTATGGATATGTTGCCCTGCCCATGCGGGATTGCAGGGGGAATGAACAGGCTGATAGGCTAGCAGGGAATGCACCTCTTGGTGATAGATTGCTTGTGGACAGGGGGGAGGTGGTCGTGCGCTTGTGGGACCAGGTGGAGAAGGCGGGGGAACAGATTAAGAAACCGTTTGTGGAAAGAATGAGATTGCGGGGGATCGGTAGGGGTTCTGGAAGAATCTCAAAACTGAAAGGGAAGACCAGGAGAACTTTAAATCAGATAGCGGTAGAAACGATTAGTAGTATGATACTCGCTGGCTGTTGAACGAGGGGACGGGGCACATATGGGAATGTCCTGAGTGCAGTGATGTCGGTTCTCAACTCAACTCAACTCAACTTAAGGCAGGGCAGTAAAATATGACTTATTCATTCACAGTAGTCTTCGAGACAATTTGACTCATAACCCATAATGACGGAGTCCTGATCCAACTCTCACCCTTTAGAGAGCGAGCTTACAACTTCCTCCAAGGAATGAGGCAATTCCCCGAGACAGCGCATTCTGTACACAAGCGAGAATCCGTCTAATTGTGTGCATACAGGCATCACGTTATAGAAATACTCTCGCAGAAAGGGGAGGTGGGTGCAAGCCCTAGCTGTGCGACAACCGTGACCGCCTCAAGCTGATAAGATACATCGGGTGTCTAGTTGCTCATGCGTCGAAGTACACTTGTTCCTGCTGAGAGACACTGCCATCATTTGGAGGTGACAGGTCCGAATTCCGTTCGGTAACTATAGCTCTCAATTTTGATGTTGTCTAGTGCAGTTGTTCTCAACCTTTTTTGGCCCATGCGTCCCTTCACCATATGTTCAGAATGTCACCCCCCCCCCTCCCTTTTTTCCGCATTTCCTCCCTATAAATCCCCCACCCCTACATAGTATACGTAAAAATGGAAGCTAAATTTTATAACACATACTAGAACAAGTCTAGACGTCTACATAAAACGTGATTTGCAGGTCTATTTACGTTATAAAACACATTTCAGGAGGGCAAGAACTATAAAGTATGGCGGAAAAACAATATCAAGTAATTGGTTTTTGTATTAACGCAATCTTGAAATAATCTTAATCCCCCCCCCCCTCCCCTTTTTCCACCAGAACCCTAAAATTCCCCCAGGAGAATTGACTACTACGTCCACCGGTTGAGAACCACTGGTCTAGTGCGTCCTGTAGTCTTCAATTCTTTCTTCTACTTTTCTGAGTGCCAAACAATACATGTACTTTTATCTATGGACTGTCTTTGTAGTTTCTCGAAGACTACTGTGGGTCGTCGCTGGAGCTAAGGAGTTCGTGCTTTGTGCGATCTTTTCGAAACGCAGCCCTACGGAGAGAGACCGAGCCATAAGGGATATAACGCTGTGCAATGAAATCAATCCTCGTATTTAAATCTCTTTAAACTTTGAGTCCTTTACCCTCCTTGCCATGTCCTGAACAGGATAGGCTTGACAGTTAGGGTTGTGATTAGCAACCTGTACAGTCACACTGGCGCTTGGAGAATGAGCCAAATAAAAAACAAAAAGAAGAAGAAAGTTATCTAGAAAGCACAAACGTCTTGTTTGAAGATACCAGCGCACAAGAACAACAATACATCCTGCCCGGATGTAAGTCACTTGACAATACACACATAGTAGAGTGGGGCTGTGTTTGAGGTTACTAAAAGCTGTCTAGAAGTGCGTGTGGGAGCTGTGATAAGAGACACTTTATTTTATAAACATTTAAAACAAAAGTATTGTTATGACATCTTGAACTTTTGTTGGTGAATTCAGAGTTCGTAAGGGGTAGAAATGTAACACTTAAATGACATATTGGTATTTAAAGCTGTCCGGATGGGAAGCCAGTATTTGATATTAGTGTTTATTTTTTAAAAAAAAGTTAGTTGTATATCCTTTACAGGACGTAGATGTTAAACTCAGCATTTGCGTTCAGCAGTTTAGAATTGCTTTCTGAACGACCGGCACTCATACCATTTCATTAAAAAACAACATAAGGCGGTCTGCTGCCACATCACCCACAGCTGTGTTTCGAACACGGCTGTGCAGGATTACACCAAGAGGTAAACTAGGGTATGCCTACCCAGTATGTGAATACAGGATTCGGCAGACTGCGCGGAAGAAATCATTCCTGATTCAACGGGCAAGACGGCGTTTACCTGCAAAGCGTTGTGGAACGTAATGAGCACGGCAAGGCACGTAGAGCGCCCTGGTCATCCACTGCACCTGTATTCGTCTCCAGTCGTCTCGACTTGTCTTGCCACTGGACTCAGATGGACTCGGGCGAGAGAGTGAGGTCGACGAATTGCGCAACTCTTCCTCACTTTAATCCAAGTCTTCGCGCAAGTCATTCTTCATCCAACGTCATATATCACCTTCAAGCCCTGTGGCGATGGGCGAGCGGCGAAGCGAGAGGCGTGGGTACGCTGGCAGCCGTAGTCGCAGACCTGCACACAGGCGGCTCAGGCCATATGGTCGTCTTCTACTGACCGGAGCAGCAGTGGGATTCGGCAGCCCCCTGGGCGACTGAGCAGCCCTCTATAGGAACACACTGCTCACCTCCATAGCATGCGGAAGGGGCTAGAAAAGGTGCCATAAACATTGTCTGCTCCATCACTACCTAACCAGCTAGCCGCGGGTGGTGGGTACCCTTAACTGCGGTCGACATACAAACAAAGATAAAACAAGCAAAACTAAAAGAGTAAACCATATTCCCTTAACAATTGGAACTTGGAATGTACGCTCCCTACTTGACAGAGACGGCGCGTCGGGTCCAGAGAGATGAACAGCACTGATTGGGAGAGAGCTGGGCAGGTACAACATCGACATTGCAGCCTTGAGCGAGACACGACTTGCAGAAGAAGGCCAAATCTGTGAAATAGGTGCCGGCTACACATTTTTCTGGAGTGGAAGGAAAAGCGAGGAAAGACGCCAATCCGGTGTGGGATTTGCCATTAAGTCGGCCCTGGTCGGCAAATTAGCTGGATTTCCAAAGGCTATAAACGACAGGCTCATGACCATGAAGTTGCCCCTGCTGAATGGAAGGAAGCATGCAACCATTGTGAGTGTCTACGCACCAACTATGACCAACGAAGATGATGTCAAGAACAAGTTCTATGAGGACCTGCACAATGTATTAACATCTGTTCCCAAAGGAGACAAACTTATACTCCTTGGGGATTTCAATGCCAGAGTAGGCACGGACACCATCTCTTGGAGTGGCATTATTGGAAAGCATGGAGTCGGAAATTGTAACAGCAATGGACTCCGCCTCCTTCAGACATGTGCCGAACATGATCTCCTGATTACGAACACAATTTTCCGTCTCCCCGTGAGAAATAGGACATCGTGGATGCACCCTCGCTCGAAACACTGGCACTTCATTGACTATGTCATTGTCAGGAGGAGTGACAGACAAGACGTCCGAGTGACAAAATCCATGTGTGGTGCCGAATGTTGGACAGACCATCGTCTCATTGTCTCGAAAATAAACATTCACATCAGGCCACCACGGCGTCCTCAAGGGGTGAAAATGCAAAAAAAAAGCTAAATGTCACCCGCCTAAACAGCAAGAAAATGCAGCAGTCGTTTGAAAATATGCTGGAAGACCGCCTCAAGCCAAATGCTGCAGCTAAACAGGATACAGAAACAGAATGGATAGCCCTAAAGGACATAATTTACAACACTGCTATGGAAATCCTGGGTCCAGCCCCCCGAAAGCATAAAGACTGGTTTGATGAAAATTCCGAAGACATCAACCAATTGCTGGCCGAGAAACATCTTCTCCTCAAGGCACATATGAAAGACCCAAAGTCAACATAAAACAAAGATGCCTTCAAGAACATTCAGAGAGTAGTGCAGCAGAAACTTCGGCACATGCGGGACTCCTGGCTGAGCAGCAAAGCTGATGAAATTCAGGGCTTTGCTGACAGACATGATATGAAAAACTTCTACGACTCACTGAAAGCGGTCTATGGTCCTACATCACCAGGCATAGTTCCCCTCCTTAGTGCAGATGGGGGAACATTGATCACCGATAAGAAAGAAATCCTTCAACGCTGGGCAGAGCATTTCAGCAACATCTTAAATGCAACTTCCTTCTTCGATGATGAAACCATCAACTGCCTTCCTCAAGTTCCTACCAATGAGACACTTGATGATCTGCCAAACATAGTGGAAGTAAACAAAGCCATCCAGCAACTCTCCAGCGGCAAAGCACCTGGTCCTGACTCCATCCCAGCAGAGATATACAAGGCAGGTGGGCCGGTCCTAACAGGGCAGCTTCACCAAGTCTTTACAAACATATGGGTGAACGAGACCATGCCACAAGATCTCAAGGACGAGTCAATAGTCCACCTTTACAAACGTAAAGGAAACCGCCAATCCTGTGACAACCACCGAGGCATCTCCTTGCCTTCAATTGCAGGGAAGATATTTGCCAGAATTCTTCTCATTCGCCTCACAGCCCATCTCGATCAAGGTCTTCTTCCTGAGAGTCAGTGTGGCTTCAGAAAAGAACGTGGAACTGTTGACATGATTTTCGCTGCAAGGCAGCTGCAAGAGAAATGTCTGGAACAGAACTGCGAAATGTTCTCCACTTTCATTGACCTTACCAAGGCTTTTGATACAGTCAGCAGAGAAGGACTGTGGAAGATTATGGCAAAATATGGCTGTCCATGAAAGTTTGTCCAAAAAGTGCGGCTATTTCATGATGGCATGCAGGCAAGAGTACAGGAAAATGGCGAACTGTCTGAACCCTTTCCTGTCACCAATGGAGTGAAGCAAGGATGTGTCCTGGCACCAACACTGTTCAGCCTCATGTTTTCAGCCATGCTGATGAATGCCTTCGAGAACGACACTGGAATAGACATCAACTACCGTATGGATGGAAAGTTATTCAATCTCAGAAGGCTGAAAGCTAAAACCAAAATTAACAGCGACACCGTCAGAGAGCTCCTGTTTGCTGATGATTGCGCTCTGTACGCCAACTCAGAGGCGGACATGCAACATAATGTTTCAGCTTTCTCACATGCCTGTGCCAACTTTGGGTTCAATATCAACTTGGAGAAGACTGTAGTTATGTACCAGCCAGCTCCAGGGAATAATCACACTGTGCCGAATATCAAAGTGAATGATCATATACTAAGAGTTGTGGACAAATTCACCTATCTTGGCAGCACTGTGTCACAAGCTGCCACAATTGATGACGAAGTGAATGCAAGAATCTCCAATGCCAGTGCGGCCTTTGGCAGACTGTACAAGAATGTATGGCACAGAACTGGAATAAGCCTGCAAACAAAGCTAAAAGTCTACAAAGCAGTTGTATTATCCACACTGCTATATGCTTGTGAAACCTGGACTGTTTATCAGCGACACGCTAGGAAATTAAACCACTTCCACACAGTCTGCCTAAGGAAGCTACTGAAGATTAAATGGCAAGACAAGATTCCAGACATTGAAGTCCTAGAAAGAGCATCCATGCCCAGTATCCACACTCTACTGATGAAGAATCAGATTCGCTGGGCTGGTCACTTGACTCGCATGCCAGTTCACAGGCTCACTAAACGAATTTTTTACAGCGAACTGCTTTGTGGTAAACGCTCCCAAGGTGGCCAGAGGAAACGCTTTAAAGACACTCTGAAAATTTCACTGAAGGCTTTTGGAATTCATCATGACACCTGGGAGGCTGCAGCCAGAGACCGAAATTCGTGGCGTGCATCATTACGCAAGGGTGTAGTTTTATGTGATGCAACCAGGACTGCAAGAGCTGTGGAGAAAAGGCAGGACAGAAAAACCACTGCAGGAAATCCTCCTCCAGAAACGTCAAGCATTCCTTGCCCACATTGTCAAAGAACATTTCGAGCCAAAATAGGCCTTATCAGCCATCTTAGAACCCACGGCTCCATACCTTCAACCCCACTGGATGAAATGAATGGTCATCATCATTCTTGATGGACAAACAACATAGCAGGATTACGAACTGCGTCCGTAACTTCTTCACCACGGAGTGTTTGTAGTTGTCCCTGTTTGAAGCCAGTATTTGATATTAGTGACTGTAGTTGCCTCGATAGGAAGCCAGTATTTGATATTAATGATTGTAGTTGCCTCGATACGAAGCCAGTATTTGATATTAATGATTGTAGTTGCCTCGATAGGAAGCCAGTATTTGATATTAGTGATTGTAGTCGCCCCGATAGGAAGCCAGTATTTGATATTAATGATTGTAGTTGCCTCGATACGAAGCCAGTATTTGATATTAATGATTGTAGTTGCCTCGATAGGAAGCCAGTATTTGATATTAGTGATTGTAGTCGCCCCGATAGGAAGCCAGTATTTGATATTAGTGATTGTAGTTGCCCCGATAGGAAGCCAGTATTTGATATTAGTGATTGTAGTTGCCCCGATAGCAACCACTATTTGATTTTGGTATTTAAAGCTGGAGAAGTGGGAAGCCAGTTTTGATATAGGTTACTCAAGCTGTCCTGGTGGGAAGCCACAAATTGATTTTGGGGTGTAAAGCTCGAGAAGTGGGAAGCCAGTTTTGATATAGGTGATTGAAGCTGTCCTGGTGGGAAGCCAGTATTTGATATTGGCGTTTGAAGCTGTCCTGGTGCAAGTCAGTATTTGATATCGGTGTTTTGAGCTGCACCATTAGGAAATCAGTATTTACTATTGGTGTTTAAAGCTGTCCTGGTGAGAAATCAGTATTTAATATTCGTGTTTGAAGTCGTCCTGGTGAGAAATCAGTATTTAATATTGGTGTTTGAAGTCGTCCTGGTGAGAAACCAATATTTAATATTGGTGTTTGAAGCCGTCCTGGTGAGAAATCAGTATTTAATATTGGTGTTTGAAGTTGTCCTGGTGGGAAGTCAGTATTTGATATCGGTGTTTCATGCTGTTCCAATGGGAAGCCGGTAATCGTAGCCGAAGGATTTTATAAATTCTTTATTGTCTTTCTTGTTTTGGTGAATATATTTTGTATTTCCTATACCGTATACTGTTTATGATCACCTTGGCTGCACGTACGCACAATTCTTCTTCTCAGACTATCAACGCTGTCTTTGCATCTATTCTGGCAGCGGAGTGACAGTAGCGTGGTGACTAAACATTCGCCTGATGGTCAAGGGTTCTGATCCGTGTTTTAGCGAATTTTTTTTACAATTGACCTGGGTTCATATGTTGACCCGGCCAAAAACAGGTACGAGCAGATGTCTTGGGAAGTAAAAGCAGCCGATGTGATACTGACCATATCACCAACGAAGTGCCGATTGGTCCATCAAAATATGGGTGTTTCAACATGTGCTTAGTGCGCCTTAGGGCTTTTGGAAAGGTCGTTTAATTTTACTTGTTACTATTCCAGCATACGTCATAACTGGATGATACGCTTTAGGTCTTCATTGGTGCAGAGTTTGTCTTAAATTGTTGCTCTTGTTGCTCTTTCTTTCTTTCTTTCTTTCTTTCTTTCTTTCTTTTTTTCTCTCTCTCCCCCTGTCACTCTGTCTCTACACTCTCTCTGTGTCACTCTTTGTCACTTTATGTCACTCTCTCTCTCTCTCTCTCTCTCTCTCTGCCTCTTTCACTCTATCTGTCCTTCACTCTCTCTCTCTCTCTAACCCTCTCTCATTATATCCCCTCCACTCTCTCACTCTCCATCTCTCTCACTCAATCTCTCTCTCTCACTTACTCGCTCTCTCACTACCTCTCTCCCTTTCTCTCCCTCACTCTCACTCTCTTTTACTCTCTCTCTCTCTCTCTCTCTCTCTCTCCCTCTCTCTCTCTCTGGCTCTGTCTCTCTCGCTCAAACAATTGTTTTGTACATCTGGAAATGTAAAGTAAGTGTCTGGGACTCCAGGAGATTCAGGTGTAACTTTCTGAAACAGAAGGAGTCATACAAAATGCTAGCACAGAGTTGGTTAAACTGTTTGCAACTGCAGCAGATGAAGTTACAACATGGTAGGTCATAAGGAGACAGAGTTAAAGCAATAAGAAATAAGAGAAGGTAATTGTTGAATAATTATGAGAAAAAGAGTTAGGAAATATTATAATGGTGTCTGAAACTGATGTTTAAACTTTCTACATTTTCGTTAATGCTATTGAAAAAAAAAAAAATTACTAGATTTTGTGTTGACTGAATTCACTGGCAACTTGCCGTCTTGACAGACGATAGTTTTGTGCTTTAAAAAAAAAAGGCATGACAACTACAACCCGTGGAGGTAAGACCAGGAAACGCAGGTTCCCATGGTCCAATGGGTAAGAACACGTGTTCTTAAACATCCGGTGTGCTGATGCCGAGGTTAGAGGTTCAATCCCTACACCGGACAGCTTGACTAAAATGTTGACCTGTCGTCCCTGACTTGGGGACGTAAATTACAAGTACCTCTGAAGTCGGAGTGGGTTCACCTGATGGAGAGGGACACTGTTAATAGGGAAAGCTAATCCACACGCAAAATTCTGTCCATCACTACTATAAATAGTGTGTATGGACTACGCTTGAGTTCAAAGCGAGCGAGCCAAAGAAGAAAAAAAAACCAGGGAACGAATGAACGAAAGAAGGAACAAACTTTATTTTCACTAGACATGTAAGCCCATCTGACATTCTGCCCTTCTTAACTTCTCTGCTCTCATGCATTATTTCATTCAAACACCACTCACGAAGCTAATCTGAGACAACAACAACGACAACAGAAACAATATGCATTAAACCGCATGGAAAAAGGACAATAATCAATAATACTTGACTCACTTAAACTAATTTTGACATTATCATCATCAAGTGCAATGCCGGCTGGCGTAGGCGTTCATGACTCTCCACAGATGTCGGTCTTTGGTTTTCTGGATCAACTCCGCTGTTGATATTCCTGCATGCCACCGTCTCAATCCACCCAGCATAATTTTTCTTGGTCTACCTCTGTCTCTCTTCCCCTCGATTTTTCCAGTTGTCACGATGTTCTCCAATGCCTATCCTCGCATCACATGACCAAACAAAGCTGTTTGTCTCTTTCTTATTGTTGTATATAATGTTCTAGTTTCATTAGCCTCTTTCGTGCAGTCGTTGTTAGTTACTTTGGCAGTCCAAGGAATTCGCAACATTCGTCTCAGGAACCACATCTTTGTTGCTTCCAATCTCTTCCTAATTGGTTCATTTATATTCCAATTTTCACAGCCTACGTGATGTTAAAATTAGTTTTATTTAGTCATGTATTATTAATTATTGATCATTTTCCATGAGTATTTGACATGGCAATTATAATTACCTAGGGTAGGTGTAACGTACCACAGTTTGGTAAATGTTTATTATACTAGTTGTCATTGAGATATCATTGGCACCTTGCCGTCTTGACAGACGATAGTTTGTGCTTTTAAAAGGCATAGTATCTTTTACCTATGGCGGTAACGAATGTGACTGATAAGGCCAATTTGTGCTGTAAATGTCCGTTCACAGTGGGTGCATGTGAACACATGGTCAATTCCACCATCATGCACCATCTTACGTCTCAAACGCTCGGTGTGCTGCAATTCCTTTGTCTTTATTCCATTTCTGATGTTTGCCCTCCATGCAACACGTTCAGTGGCTACTTGCTCCCAATGTGCATTATCAATGCCTGTATCAATCATGTCCCGCTTACACACATCTTTGTATCGTAGTAGGGGCCGACCCTGAGATCTCTTACCCGTCTGTAATTCACCAAAAAAAGATGTCCTTTGGTATTCTACCATCATCCATCCTCCTAACATGTCCTATCCATCTAAGTCTACGAAGACTGAGCATGGAATAAACTGTCACACAACCTGATCTTTCCAATACTTCAGTATTTGTGATTTTGTCTTGCCACTTAATACCAAGAATTCTTCGCAGACACCGCATATGAAAGCTGTTTAAACGTTTCTCTTGGTGTGAGTAAGTTGTCCAGGCTTCACAGCCATAAAGAAGAGTACTAAGGACACAGGCTTGGTAAACGAGGACTTTTGTTTTGGCAGTAAGCTTCCTGTTCTCCCAGACTCTTTTTCTTATCCTGTTCATTGTTGTTCCTGCCTTACCAATCCGGGTGTTGATTTCCTGATCTAGGGATAATTTGCTATTTACCACTGATCCTAGATATGTAAAATGGTCTACCATCTCTAGTTCGGCGTCGTCAATAAAGAATGATGGTACCCCATGTGCACCTTGTGACATAATCTGTGTCTTCTTTTTGCTAATTGTTAAACCAAATTCAGAACAAGCATTGGAGAATGCAGATAGTAGACATTGCAATTCTTCCTCAGAGTGGTTCGTAACTGCAGCATCATCTGCAAAAAGCAACTCTCTGACCAGTACCCTCCTAATTTTGGTCTTGGCCTTCAATCTCTGAGCATTGTAAAGTCTGCCATCTGAGCGTGAGTGAATGTATATACCACCATCCTGATCACGAAAGGCATATTTCAGTAGAAGTGAAAAGTATATTCCACAGAGGGTGGGAGCTAGTACACAACCTTGCTTAACTCCACTCTTGATTTCAAATTCTTCAGAAGTTGCACCATCAAACTTGATTATACCCTTCATGCCTGTGTGGAACGATTCCACAATGGACAGAAGAGTTGGTGGGCAGCCAATCTTCTTTAGTGCCTTGAACAGACCCTCACGACTGACCAAATCAAATGCCTTTGTGAGGTCGATGAAGGCAATAAACAGTGGTTGATTTTGTTCACAGCATTTTTCTTGCATTTGTCGCAATGAGAATATCATATCAATGGTAGACCGGTTCTGTCGAAAGCCACACTGTGATTCGGGGTAGACTTGATCTCCTAGGACTTGAAGTCTGCGCAGAACAATTCTGGCAAATACTTTTCCAACAATACACAGAAGTGAGATACCCCTATAGTTGCCCCCCCCCCCCCCCCTTGTTCTTGTACAGTGTTATGATGCTTTAATGTTTGAAATCCTGTGGGGCTTGTCCTTCTCGCCAGCATAGATCTATTAGCTGGTGGATCTGTAGAGTGAGTGTGTCTTGCTCACTCCTGATAACCTCTATTGGAATCCCATCCTTACCTGGAGCCTTGCCAGATGCCAGTTAATTTATAACATACTTTACTTCTGTTATGATGGGAAGTGTGTCCATGTGGTCAGGAGTTGGTAGAGCCTCTATGGCGTTGAGGGCATCATCCGCCAGTTTGGTCTCACTTGAGTAAAGCTCCAAATAGTGCTCTACCCATCTGTCCATCTGCTGTTTCTTATCAGTGATGATTTCTCCAGTCAAGGTTTTCATTGGTGCACTTCTTTTGATCACTGGACCACAGGCTTTCTTTATTCCTTCATACATGCTTCTTATGTTTCCCTTATCACTTGCGATTTGAATGGACTCACATAACTTGATCCAATAATCATTTGCACACTGCCTGACAGCCTTTTGCACATCCTTCCTAGCTTGCCTTAGCTCACTCAGAGTGTTACGCGTTGATCTTTCCTTGTTTCTTAAGAGAGTTTTCTTCTTCTTATCAATCAAGGGCTGCAGAGTCTCGCTGTTTGCCGCAAACCAGTCCTGCCTCTTATGATCCACAGTGCCGTAAACCCCTACGGCAGTTTTGTAAAGAGTTTCCTTGAGTTGACCCCACTTTTCACTTGCTGTAAAATTTTTTGGTGTATCAGTGAAAGCGTCTTCAAGTTGCTGTTGAAACTGAAAGCACTTTTCAGGATCGTGAGTGTTAATAATATTAATCCCGGGGCTCGATTTGTGTTTAGCTGTGTAGATTCTCTTTGGTCTCAGTCTAACCCTTGCCTCAACCAAAGAATGATCCGTATCACAGTCAGCACTGTGGTAACTTCGAGTCATTGATATATGGTTCAGATGTTGTCTCCGTGTGATGATGAAGTCCAGCTGGTGCCAATGGCCTGATCTTGGATGTTTCCATGTGACCTTATGCATCTCTTTTGTTTTAAAAAAAGGAGTTTGTATTACATAGGTCATTACTGGTGCAATGCTCCAGCAGCCTTTGCCCATTTTCATTCATGCGACCGATGTTGTATTTTCCAAGGCACACTGGCCATGAACTCGAGTCCTTGCCCACACGAGCATTGAAATCACCGAGCATATAAATGTAGTCAGATTTTGGAACTGCCTTGATCACGGAGTCTAACTCCTCATAGAACGAATCCTTCACATCATCAGAGGAATCGAGTGTCGGTGCATATGCAGTAATAATGGTGGCAAACCCACAAGAGGTTGCCAAGCGCAGGGATAATAGTCTTTCATTTCCTCCTGCTGGAATTTCAATCATTCCCAGTAGCGAATTCTTCACTGCAAAGCCCACACCGTGTTGCCTTTTTTCTGCCTGCCCTCTACCCTTCCAAAAAAAGGTGTAATTGTTTTCCCTGAGTGACCCTTCCTCGGCGAGGCGAGTCTCCTGCAGGCCAGCAATGTCAATGTTAAGACGATTGAGTTCGGCATCAATCACAGCCGTTTTTCTAACATCGTCAATATTGGTCAAGTCAGTGGAAAATCCTGGACACATGGTTCTCACGTTCCAGGTTGCAAGCCGTAGCTTGAGGTTTCTATTTCTATTTTTGTTTGTACCTGGTGCATTGGTTTTACAGCCTGCGATTAAGATTTTGTCCTAGCCCCAAGCACCCATTGAAGCAGGCAGGCTGTGGCGGATCAGCACCCAATTGGCCGGGGGCTACCCAGCTTGATGCGGGCGGTAGCTGATCAGTGACACCTGTAGGTGTCTCCCACCGTCAGAGGCAACGCGTGGCGCCCCATGTCTACGCCAATTGACAGGGACTTATAACCCGTAACAGTTGCCTCTCGCTTTGATTCCGAGACCAGTTAAGACCAGGGATGGAGTTATTGCCTCTCCATAGCACAAAGCTTGGGCTAAAATATAGAGATCATGTGTTGTCCATGCAGCATGATCCCTCTCTCGACCTGCCTAGTTAACTCCAGAGGAAAGGTAGCACCCCTACATCTGGAACAAGACAAGCTGCAGAAGCTGCCGGATCAGCAAAGCAATGCTCTAACTGTCCGCCTGTCGGAGCTTCGATCCTAGACCAGCCGCCAACCAAGGCTTAGGGCCTGGTCTGCCCTGCCATGACATTTTGTCTTTAGCTTGCATTTCCTCGCAACAGGGTAAGGCTTGTACCCTCCCAATTGCGCTCTTCCGCCCGAAGCCGTTGGCACAATGTGGGGTATCGGGTTTGGTAAGCGCCGCTCAACGTTCGGCGCTAACAGAAAGCAGGTAGTACCGTCTACTGTTATACGGCAGCTCAGTCATATCTGACTAAGACCTGACACAAACAATCATTGAGATAACCATTATTATTTTGGGGTTGTTGTAAAGGGGGAATGTAGTCTGTACTAAGATAGTGTTCTATTTTGCGACTGTATGTATAAGGAGTGGTGTTGTCTTTGATTTTTTGTGGAAAATTGTTCCACAGCTGAGCTGCTGAGTAAGCTTAGTCCATCCTAGTTTTATGGACATGAAGTATGTTTATTCGTTCGCTATGATGAAGTTATACATCTCCATAGCACAAAGCGGGGCTGCATTGCAGTGATTGAGTTGCCCATGCAGCTTGATCCCTCTCTAGGCCTGCCTAGTTTACTCTAGATCTAGAGGAAAGTTAACACCCCTACATCTGGAACAAGACAGGATACAGAAGCTGTCGGGTCAGCATAGCAATGCTCTAACTGTCCGCCGGTCAGTGCTTCGATCGTAGATCAGTTGCCGAAGAAGGCTTAGGGCCGGGTCTGGCCTACCATGATATTCAGACTTAGTTTGCATTTCCTCGCACCAGGATATGGCTTGCACTCTCCCAAATGCGTTCCTCCGCCCGAAGCCGTTGGCACAATATGGGGTGTCATGTTTAGTGAGCGACTTCCAACATTCAACGCTTGATTGAACTACTTCTGATGTATCGAAGCAAATATTATTTTGTTTAATCTGGTTTTATTTTGTGCTTTTTCTTTCTTTGTTCATTGGTGAAGACTACGATTGAAACGTTCACATGTATCAGTGTATTTTGTTCACCCGTTAAGCTTCCTATACAGATTATTTTTTCCGGACAACATTTTTCAAGAGGTGTGTGATTATTCTGTTTGCAGAAATCGCTGGCTTCGATGAAGGCCACACTGTTGACTTCATGAAAGACAAGGTTCTAGCCGACCCCATGCCCAGAATTAGGTACATAACAGCCAACTACAGTCAAACCACTGATGGCAAGAACGATTATGATGTCACTGAGGAGATACCCACAGATCCAGTGTTACACGTGACCAAAGGAAAGAGCACCGCAGCTATGCATGGTGATGATGCTGCCTCTGTCGTCAGCATGGATAGAGTTACCACGTTTGCGCAGACGACGGCGGTCACAAAACCACCCACCAGAGAAATATTATACGATCGGGCTAGAATTCTAGCAAACCCATCATCAAAACAGTCATCAGGTTAGTCAATCTCATAGACAATCACCCAGTCATCACGTTAGTCAATCACGCAATCATCAGGCTAGTCAGTCACACAATCATCGTGTTAGTCAATCACACAATCATCGGTTAGTCAATAACACAGTCATCAAGTTAGTCAATCACACAGCCATTAAGTTAGTCAATAACACAGTCATCAAATTAGGCAGCCACACGGTCATCACGTTAGTCAACCACACAAACATCAATTAGTCAATCACACAGTCATCAAGTCAGTCAATCGCACAGTCATCAATGAGTCAATCACACAGTCATCACGTTAGTCAATAACACAGTCATCAAGTTAGTCAATCACACAGTCATCAAGTTAGTCAATCACACAGTCATCAAGTTAGTCAATCACACAGTCATCAAGTTAGTCAAACACACAGTCATCAGGTTAGTTAATCACACAGTCATCAGGTTAGTCAATCAAGCAACTATACAATTTGTTAATCACACATTCAACATGTTAATCAATCACAAAATCATCACATTAGTCAATCACACATTCGTCGGGTTCTTCAACCACACAGTCATTAGTTCAGACAATCACACAGTCATCAGGTTAATCAATCACATAGTTTTAAGATCAATTAATCGCAAAGTCATCAGGTTAGTCTATCACACAGTCATTAAGTTAGTGAATCACACAGTTATCAGGTTAGTCAATCACACAGTCATCACATTAGTCAATCACACAATCACCAGGTTAATAAATCACAAAATCATCAGCTAGTCAATCACACAATTATAAGGTTAGTAAATTTGACAATCAGGTTAGTCAATCACACATTCATCAGATTAGTCAGTCAGACAGTCAGCAGGTTAGTCAATACGAATAAGATTTCATTGTTGCCTAGATTTTGCCCACCAGTGTATTACATATTACACACCATGTCTCACACTATGACTAAGACAAGGCAGCCAAGCTTTTATTAATAATTATGTATTTACACCTACATCATTAAGAATTGTTTGGGAGTCTTCGTGGCGAAGTGGTCAAGCCGTTTGACTCCGGCTCCGAAGGTTGTGGGTTTGATTCCGGGCCGCGTCCTTCGGTGAAGGTGAAATTTTTCGGAGATTCCTGTGGGTCGTCGCTAGAGCTACGGAGTTCGTGCTTTTTGCGACGCTTTCCGAAGAGACCGAGCCATATGGAATTAAACCCGGTGCAATGAAAATGAAGTCGACACCTACCCCGTTCAACCTCACTGAGAAGTTATACAAGGGCCATCCTTGTCTCAGATTAATAATCTCATGAACATATATAAATTGGAACATGATTGTTGTCCAAACGTTCTATAGAAGTAAACAAAGATTTATATCTTTGCTTTATTGACTACACAAAGGCTTTCGATAAAGTGAGACATGTCGACATGATAAGGATGCTTGAAGATCTACAAATTGACGGGAAATACTTTAGACTTGTAAAAAATATCATATATTGGAAACAACAAGCTGCCATCAGAATTGATAACGATGTAGGTCAATATTAGCATATTAAAGAGGTGTGCGGTTCGTCCCCCGCTGATGACTTGCGGGTTAACTGAGCCGGCCGCTCAGAAAGCAATGGCAACCTACTGAGCGTAATCTTGCCAAGAAATCAACAGACAGCTAAAAGATGCTGCTGTTGACAGCGTTGTCCTGTAAAAGGATATGCGAATTTAAAAAAAAAAAAAGAGGTGTGAGACAGGGATGTGTAATGTCTCCAGATCTTTTTTCCCTGTACAGTGGAAATGTTTTCAGAAATATAGAAGATATGGAAGGAATCAACATTGGAGGACGGTATATCAATAATATTAGATATGCAGAAGATACAGTCTTGATTGCAGACAATGAACAGGACCTTCAAAATTTAGTAGATGCGGTTGTTGCACACAGTAAACAACTAGGGTTAGAATTGAATATTAAGAAAACACAGATTATAGTCGTCACTGGGAAGAAGGAAATACCTCAATGTGATATACGTATAAATGGACATATTCTCAGACAAGTGAATCGATACAGTTATCTCGGCACAGTCATGACATCCGATACGAGATGCCTTGAAGAGATTAGAACAAGAATTGCCATTGCGAAGATAGCCTTTTGCAATTTTGAAAAACATACTGACCAATAAAAGATATCAATTGAAACGAGAAAAAGAGTGTTGAAGTGCTACATAGAACCTATACTTTTGTATGGATGTGAAGCGTGAACAATAAGCAGTCAAGCTGAAAAATGCAAAGAACACCATGGACAGACAGAAAAACCAATGAACAAGTCCTTCAAGAAAATAAATGAAGATCGTAAATTGATTAGAGTCATTAGACGTAGTCAGTCAAAACTTTTGGGCATGTTATGAGAAGAAATGGATTGGAGAACTTGGTGACAACTGGCTAGATCGAAGGGAAGAGACCAAGGGGAAGACCGAGAAGTAAATACCTGGATGGCTTGGCCACGTGGCATGGTCGAGATAGGAACACGGAGCTGATGCACGACTCTGGTGATCGAGCGAGATGGCAGAACATGACCGCCCACGCTTATCGGCATGGCACATGATGGATGGATGTTGTCCACAGAGGGTAAGGGCCAGCTCTTTCCGTTCACATGTCATCGCCATATAGTGCTACAGATCAGACATGAGTACTGATTATTCTTTTCTTCCGCTCAGTCATTCATTCAATCAGTGGCAGGTTTGGAACAGGGTAGGGAAAACCGGTGACCAGGTCTTTCAAGAAATAAATGAAAACCGTAAACTGATTAGAGAAATTAGCGTAGACAGTCACCGTGTTTTTTTACACGTTATGAGAAGAAATAAATTGGAGAACTTGGTGACAACTGGCTAGATTGAAGGGGGAAGAACAATGGGAAGGTAGAGAAATAACTACCTGGATCGTTTGACCACGTGGTATGGTCGAGACAAGAGCAAAAAGCTGATTCACGACTCTGGTGATCGTGTGAGATGGCGAAACATGACCGCCCACGCTTATCGGTATGGCACATGATGATGTTGAGATGAAAAGTTCCTACTGCAACCTCACACCTATAAATACAAGCCTTTTTCATGGCATAGAAAATCAGGAAGCGGAAAAAAACATTCCCGCAAGCAGATGCTGAAAAGAAACACCATAAGGGCCCCAATTATAACACTTCCAAAGACTGACATTTAAACGGGGCTTGAACACTTTTTTCTTCAAACGAGCGAGCGTGTGGCACAGATCAACTAACAACAATGTATAGGGTTTAACTGATTAAATGCCATGGGACATCCCGTATCTGTCATAGGCTTACATATCGCTGAAATGTTGCCACTGTGTTATAATACAACAAGTCTGCTACAATTTTAATCACTTATAAGTCATAACTGTGGCACACACCTACTTCCCATTTTCCGACATTCATTTTTGTTTGGTCCAAACCTCCTTTTTGTTTGGCACATAATATGTTAAGAATTGACACTCGCAGTCTTCCAGGGCTTCGCAGCCAACCAACCCACCAAAGTGATTTCTCTGCTACAACTAGGATGGTTCCAAATAGACCCAGATTAAAATAGGTACCATGAAATGTTTTGTGAAGCAATGGCGGCCAGTGATTTACTAACGGCATCACCCACCGAGTGCCAATGTTTAAAACAACGTTGCAAATCGTTTACAGGACATTGCGTTCAACCTCAGTTTCAATTTCTAAGCCATTTTACATTCAATATTTTGCCATCGCTTTGTGACCGCGAAATCATCGTTGAAATTCAAACCAATGGCGGTGTAGATCCTGCCATCGTACAAGAAGTTTAAAAGCTACCGCTCTTACCCTATCTGCCACGTCGACGTCTGAGAGTCATTTGGTCAATATAAATATTGACATAGCACCGTATGCCCAATGCGCCTATGACGTGTAACGAGGTTCTTTATACTTGTGTGTTCTTACCAGATACCCAGTTACTCCTCTTAATGTGAGCAGGGTGGGGATGGGGGTGGGGGGAGAGAGAAAGAGAGAGAGAGAGAGAGAGAGAGAGAGAGAGAGAGAGAGAGAGAGAGAGAGAGAGAGAGAGAGAGAGACTTTTCTTACTTGCGTTTACTGGTACTCTTATTTTGCCACGAATCTGAAGTTCTCTTATCATGGTCATCAAGTGCCCCGCCAACTGGCATAGGCGTTCATGTCTCTCCACATATCTCGGTCTTTGGTGTTCTAGATCGACTCTGCTAATAATATTCCTCCAAGCCACCGTCTCAATCCATCCAACATCTTTTCTCTTAGTCTGCCCCTGCCTTTCTGTCCCTATATCTTTCCATTTGTCACTATGTTCTCCAGTGTCTCTCTTCTCATCAGAAGACCAAAGAAGATTTGACTCTTTCATATTGTTATATATAGTGTTCTAGTTTCATTAAAAGGGGTAATTCGCAATTCCGCATACCGCGTTCGTTCACATAATGGTGCGAGTGCCGGTTGTTCAGAAAGCAAAAGCAAACTATAGAACGTAAACTTGTCAAGAAATCACAAACAGCCAAACAATGCTGGAGCTCACTGCGACGTCCTGTAAAGGACATGCAACTAACGTTTATTTTATTTTATAAATATAGTTGCGGAGATGCCACCTCATATACGAAAACCAGATTCTCAGCAAAGACGGGTTGTGATGGAGCAAAATAGGAATGGTTATACGATCACCTGTGAAGCTGATGGACAACAAGAGATTGTGTAGGTATCAATAAAGGTCTCTAAGTGTATATATGTAGATATGTTGTGTGTTTCTGTGTGTATATTGATTGTACAGAGTGTTTGTAAAGTCTCACCACACTTTGTATGTAGAACAGCTGTTTGTTGGGGAAGATGTAAAGACCTTTCAAGTGCTCTTTCTAATGCTTTTTGTAAGTTGATCTTCGTTTATCTAGGTTGTTCTAACTGCAACCAATAAATGATTAGACAGACAGGCAGACAGACAGACAGACAGACAGAGAGGGAGGGAGAGACAGACAGACAGACAGACAGACAGACAGACAGACAGACAGACAGACGGGAACGGGAACTTATATGACTACTTATATGAATTAAATGAGATGCTCCCCATCAGGAGCTGGGCGATGTCGGGCCGGGTCAGACAGACAGACAGACAGACAGACAGACAGACAGACAGACAGACAGTCAGTCGGTAACGGGAACGAGAACTTATATGACTACTTATATGAATTAAATGAGATGCTCACCACCAGGGACTGGGCGAAGCCGGGCCGGCTCAGCTAGTATATATATAATATGCTTGCATATTAAAAGTGTGTATATGGGTGTATGCTATTTATATCTGTATTTACGCATGTGTATCTTCGAGTCATATCATCTCATCTCATCATGTTCCTCTTATACCATGCGGTGTCGAGGTGAAGTATAAACAGCGGGAGAGTACCCGCTTATGGGCTTCATGTATCGATACTCCCATGGACTCTGTTATTCCCTGCGTCCATCGTTTACGTGGTCGGCCTCTTCCTCTGCTTCCCTCTGGTCTGTACATCATTGCTTGTTGTGGTATACTGTTAGTTGGTAACCTACTTGCATGGCCAAACCATTTGACTTGCTGCCTTCTAATAAAATCTAGTGCAGCTGTGATCCCCACTTTAGTCCTGATTTCTTCATTTCTGATCTTATCTCTTCTTGATACATTGGGTATTCTTCTCAGGAATCTCAATTCTGTTGCTTTGATTGTGCATCTTCGAGTGCATACGTGAAAATTTGTATGTGCGTATATGTGTAAATGTGTATACATATTAGTGTAAAATGAGTGTATGTGTGTATATGTGTATATTTGCTTTTATGTGTGTCAGGTATGCCAGTGATCTCTGGGGATAGAAATTCGGGTTAGCATGAGAAAAGTTTACGATCATAGTTGTCGTTCCTAATTGCGCAGAAAGAACCCTCTATTCTGACACGAGATAACTAAGCGACAAGTCATCCAGCTTAGGACAAGTCATGCATTCCTCTGTCTCGCAATAGTGTGTTTTCATTTGAACTATTGTGTAACTGCCTTTAACTCTTTACGTCTCGTCTTTCAGTCATCGTTACTCTATCTGGGTCCCTGGCAGGATGTTATGGGCCATTTACAGAACAGTTAGCTTGATACGTCACGCAAGCAAAATTTTGTGACAAATAACTGAGGGAAGACTATCAGAAAATAGAAGATGATTTTCGGCAAATTAGAAGTGCCCATAACAATATATTTACTTAGATTAGGGCAATAATAGAAATTGCAAAGTACATATAAATATATATTCTCGCTTTCTAGACTACCTAAAGGCATTTGACTGTCTAGTACACAGAGAACCATGAAACATCAGGAAAGTACCAGCTTTCACGTATACTTAATACAGATCATAAAAGCACTCCTCAGTGAAAAGGGGATCATCATCATGCGACTTGCCTGTTGGCGAAACAGTAAGAGATTGAGGGGGGTTTTGCTGTTATGAGAGGGACGTTCCGCAAAGGAATTGATACTTGAAACTACAAACATCGCGAGGAATGTTACAGAAAGTATTGGCAAGCACTGTTTGCGTTAAGTGCGTGGAGCGATATTGTGAACTGTGGATTAAATGTGGAGTGCTTTTACATCTGTCCACGGTGGTGTGTGTTATGAACTGCATTTTCAGAAAAATGGCGGACGGCAGGTTGTTGAACTAGCTGGCTTTGCCTTAAGTAGTAATGCATGTGCAACTATGGTTTCCTAGGTACTGCCGGTTTTATTGACGATGGACTGTAATTTTAGTGGTGGGCTGTTGAGTTGGCATTCTGGCAGCGTCCAGCTAGATGCATGCCTGAACTTGCTGTTGGTTTGTCAGGATTGCTGTCTGTTCCACTTTTCACATGGGACAGTGAGGAGAATTTTATCTGATATTCACTGGCACAGGAACGGTGCATTATGGGGTGACCTTTTGCCTTTAAGTTGGAACCGCGACTAACTAACAAATACTGACGATACTGTTACTATCAACAACGCAAATGGGAATCGAGGATGTAATAAAGTGTGTGCAAGAGCAAAGGAAACACAACATCTATAGCTCAATGAAAGAAAAACAAAAATAATCGTCAACTGACGAAACAATCGTTTTTTGTTTTGTTTTGTTGTTTTTTTTTGTTTTTTTTTTTTGTATTTATTTTTTTGTTTTTTTTCTTGTTTTTGTTTTTGTTTTTGGTTAGGTAAGTTTCAATTTCTTTTTTTCTTTTTCTTTTTTGCGTTAGCTAGCTTTGAACTCAAAAGTAGTCCTACACGCGCTACTACTTCTAGTGCACTGGACTGCTTTTTGCGTGTGAATAAGCTTTCCCTGTTATCAGTGTCCCTCGCCATTATGCGAATCCACTCCGACTTCAGAGGTACTTGTAATTTACATCCCCAAGTCAAGGACGAGAAGTCAACCTTTTAGTCCAACTGCCCACTATAGAGGTTGAACCCGCAATCTCAGCATCTGCATACCGGATGTGTAAGAAAGAGCGCCCTTATCTATTCGTCCATGCTCACATCCTTTAGTTTTAATTAAAGAAGATAAAATAACTGTGCGGGTGCATCATCCTTCTTTGAAAGATGTCATGAAACAAAACGCATAACACATTGACCCTAGTATGGCGATATATCGTCCTTCTGTCCAAATGGGAATTCACATTTAGCGATATACAAAATTTGGACCGGCAATATTTTCAAAACCTGCAATGTCATTAAAAATACACCCTGTATAACAAATTTGCCTGCGAGTCCAGTAGGTTGTAAAGCAAAGGATCCATTTACACACTTTTAAGTCGCATTGGGCATATGGTGCTACACCCACATGTTTTTACACCAATCTGCGCTCTTTGGTGATGAGGTCAGGGTCCCGCCAACCGTCTTTAATTCTGAAGATATTTCTTGGCAAAATTAGGTCGACCTGAGAGCAACGGTTCGTTTTAAAAACTTAACCCATTACACCTGACCTGTCAGATGAGATTCTTAGGAAGCGCAGCCAAATGAAATATCCGAGACAGAGTAAGAAATTATATTAACAGACAGACAGTGGAGTCACGCCTTGTGCCACATATATTGAAAAGCAGAGGGTGGAATGGTTCGGCCTTCTCGTTAGAATGCAACACCATCAATTAACAGCATGGGCGCTACATCAAAGAAGACCTCAGCAAGAAGACGACAAAGGAAAAAAAATTAATTACGGCATTAAAGGCATTGTACAGTCACACGGAACGACACTATCCAGTGCCACCCAACGGACGCTGAAACGTCAGCTATTCCTCCCGACGGCAAAGATGATGATGATGATGATGATGATGATGATGATGATGATGATGATGATGATGATGATGATGATGATGATGATGATGATTATGATGATGATGATGATGGTTATGATGATGGTTATGATGATGATGACAGCCCGCCCGCCAAGAGAGCGTCTCACCACTACACTACTGCGCCTCCTTAAATGAAAACCTTAAAGCTGTGAAGAAATTACAATAACCATGCCATTGTCTTGTAACCGGTCAATATTGTTGTTAAGGATGTCAAAAGTGTTCTGTACACTACATCACGGTGCAAACGAACACGGTGACGCCATAAGGATAGCTTAAAATGGCCGCCCCACTTTTGATATGCACCAAAGAGCAGTAGTGTTCTGTTATCTTTTTTTTTTTTAATCACTGAAAGGGTGAAACCTATAGAATTCATCAGCCAATGAAGGTCCAGTACGGCAATGCATGCCTGTCAGTCCAGCAAGTGTATATGTGGAGTAGGAAATTTGAAAACAGCTTGACTTCTGTGACAGACTGTTCACGACCGGGTCAGGCACACCGAGTAGTGATCCCAGAGTGGTTAACACGCGACCAAGATTTTTTTTTTCCCTACAGGAATCGAAGCACTTTATCGGGGCTGAAGGACTTGCATTTAACGCATTGATAACTACATCGAAAAATTATACATTTGTTCTTTACTTTTTCAGAATATATTCACCGAAACAAAAAAATCATTTAAGGTTTTAATTTGAAGCCCCTTCGTACAACATATTCTTGTCTCTTTACCAGATACGAATGGCTGAAGAATGGCCAGGTCCTGAACGTTTCCGAAGTGTACACCAAAGCCTTCCAGAACGGCAGTCTTATCTTCACCGACTTCAGCGACAGGGAGGATGGTGTCTTTCAGTGTCTGGCCAGAAATGCTTATGGCACGTCCGTGTCTGCCAAGGTGCCGATCATCTTTGAGAAACCTCCTAAAGCGTGTAAGTGTGTGTGTGTGTGTGTGTGTGTGTGTGTGTGTGTGTGTGTGTGTGTGTGTGTTGTATGAGTGTGAAGTGTGTTTATGCGTGGTCGAAATGTATTAAGTGTGTGTGTGAATGTGTGTGTGTGTGTGTGTGTGTGTGTGAGTGTGTGTGTGTGTGTGTGTGTGTGTGTTGTATGAGTGTGGAGTGGGTTTGTGCAGAATGTATTAAGTGTGTTTGTGTCTATCTGTGTTTGTGTGTGTGTGCGTGTGTGTGCACGCGCGTGTGTGTGCTTTTTTGTGTGATGAGCGCGTGTACCTTTTCACAGGCGACTCTGACAGCATCATTGACTTGGCTCTGGTGTCGCCCACCATCGCACCAAGGTGCCGGTGGGGCACACTGGGATACCACGATAGTGACCACTACCCTTGTGTCATCCTGATCAAGAAAGACGGGGCCATGAGTCAAAGAAACAAGACCAATGCCTTCCCGTACGACACCACTAGTCAAGACGCCATAAGCAAGATCAGAAGAAGGAAACTAACTTCCTCCCGCAGGAGACAAGAAAGATGGCTGCAGCCACCATGGTGGAATGGAGAGGTCGAGAAGGTGTGGCTGGGAAAGAGGCAGGCTGTCAAAGACTGGCAAAAGGCCAGAAAGGCTAACATGCCACAGGTTGAATTGGCGAACCTGAAGACTGAGGTCGTTAGGACGACGACTTTATTCAAATCCTGCGCCAAACAGGCCAAGGCCGACAAATGGGACGAGTTCTGCAGGAAGGTGTGCTCCGAGCAATCTCTTACGACATTCTGGCGCCTCCACAAGAGCATGAACGGTGCTGCACAACGTAGGGGTATTCCAGACTTTCAAGGCACAGACCTCGCATGGAAAAAGTCGGATGCGGATAAAGGTAAGGCCCTTCTTGCACGCTACATAGAACAGACTGACCAGAAAGACGAGCCCGCCAGACAGAGGACCACAACAACACTCTCTCAGTTGTGCGAGGGGGTCGGGACAGACGAAGAATGGACGATCACAGTTGACATATTGCGTGCGATGCTCAAGAAATCACCTAACACCGCCCCAGGCCCAGACGGCATCCGATATGGTGACCTAATGGTGATATCAGATGATGACATGGAAGAACTGGCCAGAGAATTCAACACCAGTATCCAGAGGGGTCAGGTCAAAGAAGAATGGCTACACAGCTACCTGCTGCCGCTGCCAAAACCGAACAAAGACCACTCCAAGATAAGCGGCTACAGAATCATTACGATGCAGAATACTGTTGGCAAGCTACTGGAGAAAATTGTAGCACACAGACTTGCTTGGGACTTGGAACAGCTCGGCTGCTTCCCGCCCACACTTGGAGGATACAGACGCAACAAAGAGTCATGGCTGAATGCGGCGGTCTTTGCTCAAGATGTTTACGAAGGATTTCAGGTCAGAGAAGAGACATGTGCGGCCGCCATAGACTTAGAGGACGCATATAACAGAGTATCTTTCGAGCACTTGATGCAAACCCTCCTCAGACTGAAAGTGCACCCTCACCTTGTACGATGGATAGCTGCAGTTCTACTCCAAAGGAAGGTGGTGCTAAGATGCGGGAGTTGGTCTTCTGAGCCGATAACGATATGTCCAGGATTGCCGCAGGGTTCACCACTGTCACCAGTACTATTCAACGTGTATACGGTGCCGATCACTGAACAACAGTTGGATGGAAGGGGTAGGACTCTATCATTCGTTGACGACATCCTCGTGTATCGACAGGGTCGGGATAGACAGGCGGTTGCCAACTATATGCAGGGCGAACTAGATCGAATTTCCTCATGGTGTGCTGATGCCGATGCCCTTGTCAACCCTGCAAAGGCAACGGTTACATGGTTCTCACTAAACAACCATATTGTGAAAACAGACCTGCCGGCAGTAAGAATGGATGGGAGCATTCTGAGTAGAACCCAGTCAATGACATATCTTGGCGTGAGGCTTGATCGTAGCCTGTCCTTCAGAGATCATGTCGATTATGTCATAACGAAGGCTCGAAAAGGTTTGGCAGCAATGAGAGTCATGGCGAGTGCCAATATCGAGCAAAGACTGCTATTACTTCTGTTCCAAGGACTTGTGCTTTCACGCATCGAGTATGCCCTGGCCATCCTCACTGTCAGCCCTACACAGATTGGAAGACTTGAAAAGGTACAAAACGAAGCCATGCGCATCATTTTGGGCTGCACGAAAGACACCAGCTGTGTAGCAATGAGATACCTCCTTGACTTCCCGACAATGGAACACAGAATCAAGATCTGGAGAGCTCGTGCATACTTAAAAATAAGTGCAGATGAGCAGCACCCTCTGCATGACGCTGTATTCAGAGAAAAGGGTGACAGGCTAAAGAGGGGCAAATCATGGATGGGTCGGGCGGAAGATGTCGTCAGACAGGTCTGCAGTCTTACCAGTATCAACCCCGGCAAGGAATGGGTGCCGGTGCCTCCAGCTTTTAAGTGTACCTTCTCCTGCATTATCACACTCGACAGGCGGTGCAGAGAGCAGAACCCTGCCGCTGTCAATGCAGAGGTTAACGCGCTCATCTATGATCACTCAGATAGCCCCGAAGTGCTCATCTATACAGATGGATCTGTTGTAAAGCAGCAGCGAAGTGCGTGGGCATTTACAGCCCGCTCAGCGGGCCGAACCGTTCAAGAATCCAGTGGTGCCCACTCCATGACCACGAGCAGCATGACGATGGAGGTGATGGCAGTTACACAGGCGTTCATATGGCTGGAATCACAGCATTATACCAACGTGTGTGTACTAAGTGATTCAATGAGCATGATTCAGAAGGTCGAAGCTGGATCTGTACGTAGACAGTGGACTGAGTCGCTGCGGAAGTCTGTTGTCCGCAAAGTCACCTTCATCTTCGTCCCGGGACATGCGGGAGTCGAGGGAAATGAACGAGCTGATAAATTGGCTGGCTCTGCACCCCCTGTAGATGGCCAGCCCATGGATCGTGCCGATGTTATTAACGCCCTTAAAGATATGGCGAGAACAGAGGATTTTGACGCCAGTGATTCCACATCGCTTTCCAGGATGAAAGACCTGGGAGTAAGAATCGGCACAGCCAGACGCGAGAGGTACATCGGGAAAACAAAGCGCCTCGTCAACCAACACAGAACTGGCACTATTAGCCACCGGACGCTGATGCATATGCTGGGGGGAGGATCTGAGCACCTATGGACATGTCCGGAGTGCAACGAAGATACCCCAACTGATAACTAACTAACTAACTAACTAACTAACTAACCTTTTCACAATGGTTCTGTGTTTTGTTCTTGTGAGTGGGCGTACCTTTTCACAGTGGTTTTATCTTTTATGTGTGGTTAGTGAGCGCACCTTTTCACAATGGTTCAGTCTTGTGTGTGTGTGGTGAGTTCGCGCACCTTTTCACCCGGGAAACACCAACATCTTATCTCCAGTGTTGGCATCATTTGTTATTGTTTTTATTTTCGTTTGCTTGCTTTGAACTAAAGAGAAGCCCAATCACGTGCTACAACACCCAGCTGTTGTCACTGCTGGGAAGTGTACTGGACTGTCGTTTGCGTTTGGATTAGCTTTCCCTTTTACCAGCGTCCCTCGCCATCAGGGTAATCCACTCCGACTTCAGAGCTACGTGTAATTGACATCCCCAGTTTAAGGACGAAAGTTCAGAATTTTAGTCCAACTAAACGGTATAACGAGTTGAACCCGCTACCACGGCATCAGCACATCAGAAGTTTAAGAGCGAAGGCACTTATCCATTCTGCCATGTTCACCACTATTGGCATCCTTTTATGATAATTTATTATGTTGTCTTCTGCAGTGCCTGATGGTGTTAGTGTGACCAAGAGCTATGACACCATTGAAGGTCAGCCAATCAGCATCACATGTGCGGACACGCCCCCGACTGTCCCGGAGTACACCAAGAGATGGTATATCAATCCTGAAACCACCCAGCTGCTAATGACAGAGAGAGTTGGTACAGACACTAATGGTAAGACAGGGAGAGTTGGTACAGACAATACCGGTAAAACAGGGAGAGTTTATACAATCAAGGTAAGACAGGGAGAGTTGGTACAGATAATAACGGTAAGACGGGGAGAGTTGGTACAGACAATACCGGTAAAACAGGGAGAGTTTACACAATCAAGGTAAAACAGGGAGAGTTTATACAATCAAGGTAAGACAGGGAGAGTTTATACAATCAAGGTAAGACAGGGAGAGATGGTACAGATAATAACGGTAAGACAGGGAGAGTTGGTACAGACAATACCGGCAAAACAGGGAGAGTTTATTCAATCAAGGTAAGACAGGGAGAGTTGGTACAGACAATAATGGTAAGACAGGGAGAGTTGGTACAGACAATAACGTTAAGAAAAGGAGATTTGGTACAGACAATAATGGTAAGACAGGGAGAGTTGGTATAGACAACAACGGTTGGAAGGGGAGAGTTGGTACAGACAATAATTTTAACACAGGGAGAGTTGTTACAGATAATAACGGTAAGACTTGGAGAGTTGGTGCAGACAATAATGGTCAGACAGGGAGAGTTGGTACAGACAATAATGGTAAGACATGGAGATTTGATACAGACAATAATGGTAAGACAGATGAGTTGGTACAGACAATACTGGTAAGACAGGGAGAGTTGGTACAGACAATAACGGTAAAACAGTGAGAGTTAATAAGACAATAACGGTAAAACAGGGAGAGTTTATACAATCAAGGTAAGACAGGGAGAGTTTATACAATCAAGGTAAAACAGGGAGAGTTGGTACTGACAATAACGGTAAGACAGGGTGAGTTGGTACAGACAATAATGGTAAGAGAGGAAGAGTTGACACATGCACTAATGGTAAGACATGGAGAGTTCGTACAGACAATAATGGTTAGACAGGGAGAGTTGGTACAGTCAATAAACCTAAGACATAAAGAGTTGGTACAGACAGTCAAGGTAAGACAGGGAGAGTTGTTACAGACAATCAAGGTAAGACGAGGAGAATTGGTACAGACAATCATGGTAAGATGAGCACGGACACTTTAGGCACTCGATGTAAGACAACCAGATATAGAACTGACACTCGAAGACACTATTCAGAGTCATATCAAACTCGACTAACCCCGTCCGAACTGGCTTATCAGTGAGTACATCACTATTGGACCCTAACAGATGGGATATCCTGTCCTTCTCCGTTTAAGAAAGCTATGGATTTACATTTACGTCCCTATAGGTTTCCCTAGAGACTAAAGGGTATTCCGTATCCGCGTCAGGTCCGGTTTCTGTTTCCATAGCGACAACCATTGCCATGAGGTGGGGATCTTCGGATCTTTCCTCGTTTTTGTTTTTTTTTTGTTTTTTTTTTGTTTTTTTTTCTTTTTACTTTTGAGGAGATTAATATGGAAAATCTTCGACACCACCCGCTCCACTTGGAAAGGACCCTGCCATCCAACTTCGAGTTTATTGCCCCTTGTTGGGAGTAACAATAAAACTCGGTCTCCCACCTGAAGATATCGTTCTTTCGTACGCCTATTGTAATAGGTCGCGTGTCTCTTTTTGACCTTCCTCAAGTTCTTCGCGGCCAAAGCTCAACCGGACTTGAGTTTCCGCTTCAGCGCCTCGACATATTTGTAGGAGGACACTTCTTACTCTGACGTCTTCTCCTCCGTCCAACACTTTAGCAAGGCTTCCATGGGACCCTTAATAGGCCTCCCAAACAGTAAAGTAACTGGTGGCAGTCCGGTTGGCCCATGGGGAACCTCTCGATAAGTGAATAGAGCTGCAGGGATAAGCTCGTCCCACCTATCCGCTTTATCTTGGACAAGCTTCCGGAGCATGGTCATCAACGCCCCGTTGAACCTCACCAATCACCCATTAAACTGAGGGTGGGATGGGCTGGTGTGAATGTGGTGGGTATGAAATATACGGAAGACCTTTTCCATCAGTCTTCCACAAAATTGGGACCCATTGTCCGTTAAGATCTTATTGTGAAACCCCAACCGCTTGAAGGCCTCGATCAGTGCGTCGGCCACTCTCTTCGAGTCTATGGTTGCCAACGGTACGGCTTCGCCCCACATGGAGCAGCAATCTACCATCGTACGTATATACATATTCCTCTTCTGGGTTCTCGGAAGAGGTCCCAATATGTCGATGGTGACTCTTTCGAATGGTTAGTTCATAGTGGGCATCCCCCCAAGAACTACCGGTGCTGTCCAATGTTTAGATACCACTCACTGTAACTTTGGGCATGACTTCACATACCTTCGCACATCTCCTGTCATTCCTGGCCAATAGTAGTGACAGGAAATTCGTTGCAGTGTTGCCCCGACACCCATGTGTCCACTGAAGGCTATGGTGTGTCCTATATGAAATATTTGGGATCGGTAGTCTTTGGGGACTACAAACTGTCCATGCTGGCGATCCTCCTTCCCGGCTCTATGATACAGCAACCGGTTCTTAATGTAGAACTGAACACGTTTTGGTGGATCAGAACTTTTGAGCAACTTTCTAAAGCAAGGACGCAACGTCGCACCCTCACTCTGAGCAGTTCTCGATTCCCCTGGCAAAGTGTTGGAGAGTACTTAATAATGTGGCTCTTCTCCCTTCTGAAACCTGCTTTGCATAGCCCCTATTATGATAGGGTTCTTGGGCACTCCTAGAAACATATATCTGCAACCTAAGATCATAGGGTAAATTGGATCGAGCAACACAGCCGTGTATGATATCTGTAACATACTTGGACCGAATGTCGATCCTGGCAATAGGCAAGTTCATTACTACAGCGCTCTTCAGTTTTGACTGGATCTCCATTGTCTCGCCTGTAAGCTGCTCTGGACTCAACATGTGGGATCTAATTACAGCCTCAAATTGCAAATCGGTGTCTATAGACATTCCACCTATTGCTTGTTCACTTCTATCACCGACTGATGGTCTCTCTGACTCTGATTTTTTCTCACCCTCTCTACTTACCCGCTAGTTACCTCCTTGGTGGGCTGCGTGGTCTCTATGTATGGTGTCCGCCTGTGTGTATTGTTGCAGACGTAAAAAAAATCCCTTGGCAGTTGGAAATCGAAAAAGAGTAGCCTAACGGCGCTGCCCGGGCAAAGTTTCGAGTTACAAATCTACCCAAATATTTCAGGAGCCTCGCCGGTGCTACTGAGTTCGTGTACTGAGCTGAGTTTCTCCAGAATCAGGTTTGAGTTAGGAGAACAACGGAGCACTTATGGGTTGCACCCGTGTGCCGTGATGTTGATCCATCGACTAAACTAAACTAAACTACCTCCTTGGTTTTAGCGAGACAAGCAAAGTGTAAGTCTTTCGGCTTATTCCTACAATCTAATGTGTTATGGGTAGCCGACTTACAAAATTTGCACAACCTTTCACTCCACTTCCTCTTCGGAGATCCAGGTGGGCTTTTCTTTCCGGGCTTCTTACCAGAGACTTTCTCTAAGGTGTCTGCCTTCTTATTGTAATCTTTAGATCTTGGCTTCTTTCCTTGTCCCTTCTCTTTAGATCTAGGATTAGTTTGGCTGGAGTCTCCAGCCTCACCATATACTTCCACATATCTCTAGGCTAACTTGTTCACCACGTCTCACCTTTCCGCACTATTTTCGCCTAAGGAATTTTGCAATTGCTTTAATATCTGCATCTTCATCTGGTCTATGACCATCAAGCTCTCTCAAGATCTCATACTCCTCCTTGAATCCGGCCGACGCCATCCACTTTAATAAGTACTAGTTTAACCTAACTCCATATGCTGAGAACATCTCTCCCGGCTCTCATTTGGAAGTTCTAAACTTCCGTCTGTATGCATGCGCTGTCATCTCGAATCTTTTCATCAGGGCAGTTTTCAGAGCTTGGAAATCGTTCTCCATTCACGGCGGTAAGAGAGTATACACTTCATTCGCTGTGCCGCGGAGTCCTTGCGAAAGCTTAAGATTCCATGTGTCTTTCTAATGACCCATCGCTATTGCCATAGCCTCAAATTTCTTAAGAAATTTGTCAACATTTTCCTTGTCCTCTTCGAATGGAGGAAAGGGCCACTTCATGGCATGATAGACCGGTCTGCTGAAGGTCGGTGAGCCTGGTAGAGCCTCTTCTCCTACTGCTCCCTCAAGTTCCTTATCAGCTTCGGCCTTCACCTCAAGTTCCTTCATCCGATACTCATGCTCCATCTTCTTAGCTTCCTGTTCTGCTTCTAATTTCTTAGATTCACTTTCTGCCTCTAACTTCTTAACTTCGCATTCTACCTCTACTCTCTTTTCCTCTAAGGCTAACCTTCGAGCCTCATGCTCTACTTCTGCTTTCCTTTTATCCCTTTCTTCTTGGCGGAAGTCCCTTTCCACCTCCTGGACATAACTCTTTCAAGCATCTCCTTCCAGGAACATAACTTTTTAAAGCATCTCCTTCCCAGCCTAACTCTCGAGCTGTTGCCTCTACCTCGGTTAAATCTAATTTCCCGGTAGTCATGTTTACTCTGAGAAAATGCAAGGTGTGTTCATGTGTGTACAGCCCAATGCGACATGTTATCACAAATTTAATGCGCTAATCTATGCAACAGCACAACACACAATCTGTCTGTCCGTCTGAGTCAACTGAGAAGTGAGACAATAGCCAGACTCTTCAGGTAGATACTGTATATAGGATAAAGAACAGAAGTCCTTGTTCCTTCGAATGATCAGAACAGTAGAAGATCCCGGACGAGCCCCCACTTAGTACCGAGACCCCTGGGCTTTGACAGGTAGGAGTACACTTCGACCTTCCCACCCTGCACTGACCACAACACAATTATAGTTCATCTACCGAACCTCTGCAGGCTCGGGATTTCACCTGTCTATCACTGCCCAACCCTTTAGGGGACTCAGCCAAGAAGACACAAATAAACTCAAGCAAAGGTATGGTAACAACAAAATGTATTTACAATATCGTCCAGATCAGAAGAATGATTAAAACGACAGAGAGTAAGTCTATGTATAGTTAGACAAAAGAGTATAGAAGAGTCAGTGATCCTCCAGATGTTATCATGAGGCAAGTGAGCTTCCGTATTGTGCGTACCTCAGGTCTTGTCAGTTAGCTCACCTGGCTCCCTTCAAGCGAGTATTGACTTGATGGTTGAGGAAGCATTGTATCTCATCATTTGTCCACGGTGATCAGAGACTGAGAATAACTATCTTGAGTTCCTATTACAGGATGTTAATACCACCACAATTGGTTGACGAAGTGTCACCCAGTGACGTAGTTAAAACGAACATCAGTCTCACTATACAGTCTGACTGGGGAGACCCTATGTCCTTAGGCGTCCCTCTATGAAGATATTTGAGCGAAGCCAACTTGTTGGAGCCTAGAAATTCAACTAGAGTCAAAATTGTCTGATTGACCCGTGGAGTATGCTGAGCTCCATCTCCACTAGTCTTGATATAAAGCAATGCTCTTAGGGACCAATGGTATCCCTGGTGGGACCCCAACTGGGTCTGGTGACTGAGAGTGTAAGTCACTTCGTAGATTACAATAGTATAGTCCCACATGACGATAATCTGTTTGGTAGACCCTACCTGGGTCCGGAAAAGCATTTGACGTGCCATTTGGACGGTTATACTCATAGTGACTGAGTCTCTCACCTTGACGTTACAAAGTACCTCAGATTTCCATAGCAGGTACGTACTGATTCATCACCTTCAGGTGTGCTATTACTGAGGGAAATTGCGTTGGCTTGCCCCCAGTACATTGAACAACTGGAGTGAGCATAGAGCTAGATTCTCTTATTTCAGTGTAAGCATCTTGCATCCAACTTAGAAGGCAAATCCTGCAAGGATAGTAGTGGCTAAAAGCATTCGGCAACAACACTGACATACATAGCACACAATAGGAGCACCTGCCCTCAGTATACATAGTAAAATTTTATTACGGGTTCCCGGCTCATCTACATCATAAAAGACGTTCAGGCATGAGTGCGCTTCCGTTGTCAGGCAGCACTAGAATTGCTCGTCTTGGAGGCATGGTTTAAGAAAGTACTGGTCTTGTCATTCTGTACCCCTGTCACTTGATCCTGGTACCTCCCGCACTCCCTCTTCACTCATCCAAGTATACACTCATTATATCATCTAAATCTTATATAAGTGTAGAGGTTTCTCTCATAGAGAATTGTCCGTTCAGACAATTCCTCTTCATCATCATCATCATCATCATCATCATCATCATCATCATCATCATCATCATCATCATCATCATCATCATCATCATCATCATCATCATCATCATCATCATCATCATCATCATCATCACCATCATCATCATAATCATCATCATCATCATCATCAGTTTCTCTTCCGGGATCATCGTCCCAGTCCCAAGAGAAGCTCTCCTCGTTAACCCCTTCTTCCTGAAAGGCAAAGAGTATTATTATTATTATTGTACCTGAAATCACACCCCATGTGAAGGGGGTAAGTCCACTCCCGTTCCCTTACCCCGTTAATCAGCGGTGGGCAAAGTGTTACAATGGTTACACCGGTCTGGTAGGTAAAAGTCATCTCATATTTAGACTGCTGCAACCTTCCCATCCTACAATTCCTATCGACTCTTGAAGTACAGAAGAACCCTCCTCCTCCTCAGTATAGGACCAGGTATAGGTGTCCCCAGACAATGAGGATTGAGTAGAATACAGTGTAGAGTATAAGACCTAACATTCTCCTCGGAATCACGACGCAAATACACATGCTATCCCTCCAGGAATCGCGATCTACCAACACATGCCGATCCTTCCGGAATTACGAAGAATATACACACCACAACCTCGCCTGAAATAAATCAGCACCACAATAACACTAACCAAATCAGCACCACATTTCCCTGGAATAAATCAGCACCACATTCCCATGGAATAAATCAGCACCACATTCCCATGGAATAAATCAGCACCACGTTCCGAAGGAATAAACCTGTAACTTTGCTGATTCATTAATAATTATTGTAACACCTTATATGCAATACTTACACTTGTCCCGTCAGCTAGAATAGCACTGGTGACTATCATTAACTGATATCACAGCAATTCTACTGAATTTTCACACATAAATGCCAATGCTTAAATCAAACTGCTCCTATAACTGCCGAGTATCACAGGCCTGTACTAAAGGACTTCCATAAATCCCTAATTCCATCAGTATTCTAAGAATTACTGTTAGAAAGAGAAATAAACAAACGAGCCTTCGTCCTAGTTTAACGCCTAGTATTGATCGATGGCATTACATTAATATTCATAAGTCGATCTGCAAACATCACAGATAGCGGCACTGTGAGAACCGAGTGATACTATTAATGAAGACAAGAAACGAAGTGATATTTTTTAGTTACCTTACATATTAGTTTAGTTTAGTCGATGGATCAACATCACGGCACACGGGTGAACCCCATAAGTGCTCTGTTCCCCGTCTAACTCAAACCTGAGTCTGGAGGAAACTTAGCTCAGTGCACAAAATCCGTAGCACCGGCGAGGATGCTGAAATACTTTGGATAGATTTTTAACTTGAAGTTTTAACCGGGCAGGGCTATTCTTTTTCGATTTCCAACTGCCAAGAGATTTTTTTACGTGCGCAACAATACACACAGGCGTCCGATCTCACTACCCAGAGACCAGGCGACATTTTATTACTAGAAGTCCACGAGAAAAAATTCCGGTCATCACCGAGGCTTGAACCCGAGACCTCCAGCACTCGAGGCGTACACCATACCTCGAGACCATGCACACCCCTTCCCCCCCCCCCATTACCTTAGAGCTCGAACCAAGACTGGAAACAGCCATACCATTGTCGGATGCTTGACAGCTTCATGAAGACAATTATGGACTGCAGAAGTACGTTTAGACGGGTGAACGAACTTATTGCAAATGGCAGGCTTCTGCTCTGCCAAGAGTACTCTCTAACCACGCAGAAGTTGCATATTACTGGAGGAAATCATGTCCATCGAGAATCATGGGTTGTACCCCCAGAAACCCCTGTAGGTTCAGTTTATGGGTTGCCGGGTGCATAACGCCAGCCCGGAATATCAACAACTTAGACAGAAAAGGAACCTTCTAGAAGTTACAATTTTAGACGGCTTTCCCGCGGTTAAAAATAAACTCGAGACCCAGATAATTCCGCTAAGCCCCGCCCACGAAAGTTCCTTTCCGTGAAGATACGCCTACCTGTAGGTTTCGCGACACCCCACACCCTCCACACACATCACACACACACACACAACCACTCCCAAACGCACATTTGATTGATTGATTGATTGATTGATTGATTGAACTTTATTTACAAAGGGTCACATATTAGGCACGCAGGCCCGTCTTACATTCGGCCCTTCCAATCACTCATATTTCGTTTATCAATAATACATGATACATTCACATAGGAAGAAAAACATTGTCAAATGATTGTTGTAAACATAAACAGTGCATATTACCATATTTTGAGACACATCCCCACCACCCACCCACACATCCCCCACCCACCCGAAATTCCCCCACTCACATACACACAAAAATTCCACCACCCATCCACACACACACCTCAGGCATGCATACATGTCCAAACCCACACACACCCACCCACACACACCCACCCAACATCCCCCACCCACACAATCTCTCACCCTTCCCCCAACCCCCGCACACTTCCCCACCCACACATCCGCCATCCACCTAATCATCCACTTACCTCCTAAACACCCAGCCAAACACACATCCCCAAAAACACACTCATCCCCCCCACCAACCCACACATCCCGCACCCACCCACACACACAAGTAGTAGTATGTCAGGGGGTAACTAATACTACTGAAATAATGAATGAACGAATGATTAATTAATTAATTAATTAATTAATTAATACCTATTTCAGTGATGACACATGTTTCATTTCAGTGATTATACCTATTTCAGTGATGATACATATTTCATTTCAGCGATGATACATATTTCATTTCTGTGATGATGCATATTTCATGTCAGTGATGATACTTATTTCCAGTTATGATTCATATTTCATGTCAGTGATAATACATGTTTAATTTCAGTGATGATAACAACATTTCCAGAAAACTTCTCGATCATAAGCAAGATGTCCCGCGTCTCAGAAGCGTATGTTGCAATGGGAAAGAAACATACTCTCAAAAATCTAACTTTTGTAGCTCTATCTGTCCTATTCCACAATTTATTCAATTGTTTGAATCTTTGAAGAGCAATAGATATTTGTCTTTTAATTTCTGTCACTGTCACCATTGTTTGTAATCAATGACCCAAGATGTTCGAAATTTTCCACGACTTCAAATTTTTCCTTATTAACATATATTTCTTTCTCCATATATGTTTTCTCTGTATGCATTATCTCTGTTTTTGCTATGTTAAGATATAAGTTGTCATTTTCACTATTCTTTTGGGTTAAGGTTAATAGTTTTCTACACCATTCTGTGATGTGGATAGTAAAATTATATCATCAGCATATCGAAACTCTGGTATTTCATGACACTGATATTTAATTTAGGGCATCCATCATATTGTTCTTTAGTTATATCATCTCTGTCATTTCTCATTATATTTTCGGCTTACAGGTTAAACAAATAGGAGGAAAGCACACAGTCCTGGTGGACTCTTTGCTTGACGTCAAACCAATCTGATGTCCCACCATTTATTCTAGCCGCTGGTTGTCGGTCTAGATATAGCATTTTTATGAGTTGTATTACATGTGATGGAAAGTCAATTTCCCTCATGATTTCACAAAGTTTCTGATGTTTTACAGTCAAAAGCCTTTGAATAATCCACAAAAAATGAGAATATGTGTACATTAAATTATCTACACTTCTCTATTATTAAGCGCATGTTGAGTATGTGATCTCTTGTTCCTCTTCCTTACCTAAATCTAGCTTGAAAAACGTTAATCCAGTGTTTCCCAACCTTTTTTGTGCTATGCCCCACCTAAGCCTTTCTAAAATTCTTATGGGCCCGCCCCCCCCCCCCCCCCCCAATATATACATTATTTTTAATATTCAAAAATTGAAATGTTCACTAAAGAAACTTGATTAGTTGGTTTTAGGAAGAAATCACTAGGAAAATTATTGAACAAACACAGTATGTAAATTTTCAAAACATATAATGGAGATCTGAAATTCAATTACAAAATAATTTTAATGAAAGATTGTTCTATATTATTTTAATTATTAGTAATTATTTATTATTTAAATTTAGTGAGATCCTTGCGCTTGATGCTTGTAGCAAAGAGATCATATGTCAGGTTCCAATTTAGTTAACTTCAGTCTCA
>OY992895.1:44715443-44760770 GCA_963921405.1 Cepaea hortensis | reverse complement strand
GGTTCCAATTTAGTTAACTTCAGTCTCAAGTCTCCCCGTTTTGTTATATCCAGCCGATTTCTTCCACTTTCAAATTGCCCCCCTTAACAATCGAATTGCCCCCCTGTGGGGTGTGGGCCCCACGTTGGGAAACACTGCGTTAATCTCTTCTTCCATTTTCTTATGAAGTCTTCCCATCATGACTTTTAGTAGAATTTTGCATGACTAGGGTATAAGGAACCAGCTCTCGTAGAGTTTATGAAAAAACAAATATTCAAATATTAGGACTCGCAGATACTAGGGAAAAGGGGCAGAACACGAAACGAACACATGAAGGTTACGTTCTTATATGGAGTGGCGTCGACCAGCGAGCTACAGCTAAACATGGAGTGGGTATTTTGTTTCATCCAGACAAAGCGAAAGCCATTATCAACATTAAATTTATATCGGAAAGGATAATACTAGTACAGATCAAAAGAAATAGAACAACTTTTATACAAACATACGCCCCATGTAACGACACTTACAGCGACGAAGACAAAGACGAGTACTTTGATAAACTTGCAGACACGTTAAATAATGTCAGGGAGACAGATGAACTAATTGTGACGGGTGATTTTAACGGACAAATAGGCACACAAAGAACACCGTGCGATGATTGCATGGGGCCATTCAGCGACACAGAGACTGATTGTAACAGCAATGGTCAACATCTACTCAACATATGCTCCGAACATGGACTAATAATAGCAAATAGTTTTTTTCAACATCGTCGTAGCCCCACCAAAACCTGGTATAAATGGAATGACATAGACCAAGCATCTCAAATTGACTTTATTCTAATTAGGAAATCAGACAGAAGACTACTATTAGATTTAAGAGCACTCCTAAATACAGATGTTGATACTCATCACAAACCAGTCATAATAAAAAAAAGATTTCAACGTACAAGAAAATAAGAAACAAAAAGGTAACAACACATTAGATCAATTATAGGAGGCTTCAGGAAATTACGGTTAAAGACGAATTCAATCAAAAAATCGAAAACCTACATGAGAACATCCCTGATGACCACTCAAGCGTAGATAAGGAATGAGCATGTTTCAAGGCTGCCATGCTCGACACACTGGAAAATAAATGTGGAACAAAGAAAGTAGGGCAGGACAAAAGATTAAGAACAGCCTGGTGGAACAACGAAGTTAAAGATAGCATATTCAAAAAGAAGGTAGCGTTCAAAAAGTGGATCACAACTAAATCTGAACAAGACTATGTTACTTATAGAATAGCACGACGTAATGCCAAACGAACAATTAGAGCATCTAAAGGTGAATCCTGGAGAATATATGGTGAACAGATGGCGGTCCTTAGTAAAGACTGCCCAAGATAATGTTATAAACGTGTCAACACAATGAGAAACAGAGATGCGTGCTACAACCCAACCACCATCATAAACGGCAAAAGAGGTATACCGATATTTAATCCACAACAAAGACTAGCAAGGTGGGCAGAATACTTTCAAGAACTACTTAACCCCACACATAACATAGAAAACCTCACTTTTGTGCCTAAAAGTCAGGGATAACAAGAACCAAATTTCATACCTGCAGAAGTCAAAGCAGTTATACAGAAAAGTCCTAAAAACACATCACCAGGTCCAGATGGAATAACCACAGAAGTTATTTAGGCCTGTGGGAAAACAGGAGTTAAATGGCTAACAAGACTTTTTAATATAGCATGGGAAGAAAGAAAAGTCCCAGATGATTGGCAACAGGCAATAATAGTTCCAATATGGAAAAAGAAAGGCAATATGAGAGAGTGCGAAACATGCAGAGGTATATCACTCCTGAACCATATAGGGAAAATGTATGCAAAACAATTGGAACAAAGAGTTAGACCCATAGTTGAACAACAGTTAAGCAAAGTACAATTCGGTTTTCGGAAAGGTAAAAGTTGCACTGATGCATTATTTACACCTAGACAAATATGTGAAAAAACTATCGAATATAGTGACCAGCAGAATATTGTGTTTGTAGATCAAGAAAAGGCTTTCGATAGAGTAGACAGATACAAATTATGGACCATCCTTGAAGACTATGGGATACAAGGGCAATTGCTAGAAAACATCATAGCCATGTACCACTCAAGCCAAAGTGCAGTAAGAACACAAGAAGGTATATCAGATGTTCACAGTCAATACAGGAGTGAGGCAGGGATGTGTGCTCTCTCCCCTGCTATTCAATATCTACATGGACAGGATTTCCAAAGAAACAAGTCTCGACAGAACATATTCGGGAAATTTAGAACTCTTTACTCCAGATTAAACAACTGATCCACATGAAATAAATGAACTTCTATCTGCAGACGATCAGTGCCTGTTTTATAGCGACGAGGGCAGACTACAAAATCACATTCATAATCTGGGTTCAACATGCAGGAGATACAGTATGAGAATAAATACAGCCAAAACCGAAGTAATGCGAGTTAGCAAATCGCCGAGCCCACTAAGTATACAGATAAATAGCACAACTCTGAAACAAGTTAAAGAATTCAAATATCTTGGAAGTATGATCACAGAAGATGGCAGATTGGACAGAAAAATCGAAATCAGATGTCAAAAAGCTAGTGCACTTACATATCAACTATCACCCTTACTGAAATATCTAAATACACCCTCGTCCGCAAAACGACAGATAATAAACAGCACATTCACACCAACCCTATGCTACCAATCTCAAACCTGGACTTTATCCGAATTACACTCTCGCAAAATCAACACCTGCGAAATGAGATGCCCGAGGAGAGCAGCCAACTTAACAATCCGAGACCGAGTAAGAAATGCTATTATCAGACAGACTGTGGGATCAACACCTTGTGCCACATTTATTGAAAGACAGAAGATCACGTGGTTTGGCCATGTCGTTAGAATGTAACACCAGCAACTACCATCACTGGCCTTACATCAAAGATCATCTGCGACGAGACCACGAGGAAGTCCAAGAAGAAAATTGATTGACGACATCAAAGACATTGTACAACCACACGGAATGGCACTATACAGTGCCGCCCACCGGGCGCTGGAACGCAAATTATTCCTCCCCAAGACGCTTGACGGCAGAAGTGGAAGATGATGATGATGAGGATGATGATGATGATGATGATGATGATGATGATGATGATGATGATGATGATGATGGTGATGTTGATGATGATGATGATGATGATCAGGGCAACAGATCTATTTTCCCCCCGCTTATCCTAGTTACAGGACATCACTGTCAACACCAGCATTTTACCGCTTTTGTTGATTTATAGCCAAGATTATTAAGCTCAGTAGTTTGCCATTGCTTTCTGAGCGACCGGCTCACATACCCCGTAAGTAACGAGCTCGACGCGATTCGCTACCGAATCTCGCGCAGCTGCGATACCCCACGTGAATATACGGGATTACGGAGAAAGACGTTGTCTCCTTAGCCGGGGAGACCGGCCAACAGTTCTATAGTTGATGCATAATTTCAGGTTGCCCTTTTTTGGTATTGGAACGAAGATGAACCTCTTCCAATCTGTTAGCCATATACCACATGTCCATCTTTTTACATAATGTGTGATAGATTTGTATGCTTTCTTCTCCTCCCGCTTTAATTAGTTGATCTGGTATCTCATCACATCCAGGTGATCTACCATTCTTCAGGTTCTTTATTGCCAATACAATTTCATCTAATGAGGGTTCCGGTCGAAATACAAATAATCACTGAGATAGGCATTAACACCGAAATGAGATATCATCATAACTGAAATGAAATATATATCATTACTGAAAAATGTATGATAATTGAAATATGTATCAACACTGAAATAAATATTATTATCACTGAAATAGATATTATCATTACTGAAATATATACCATCACTGAAATAGGTTACACCACTGAAATGAGATATTATCATCACTGAAATAGGTATCATCACTTAAATTAGATATGTATTATCACTGAAATAAGTATAATAACTTAAATGAAATATGTATCATCACTGAAACAAGTATCATAACTTAAATGAAATATGTATCATCACTTAAATAAAATATGTATCCTAACTTAAATAAGTTTTATCACTGAAATATGTTTTATCACTAAAATAAGTTTTATCACTGAAATATGTTTTATCACTGAAATATGCATCATCACTGAAATATTTATCATCATTGAATTATGTATCATCACTGAAATATCTATTATCACTGAAGCATCTATATTCTGATAAGGGGTGCTGAGATTCGCCTACGTGGAACATGAAGACGCCTTATCCTACATCTGCGCCCTGGCACCGGAAGTAGCAGCCGCTAGGGATTCCATCAGACTCTATAACTCTGCAGTTTTACATGTTCAACGGAGATCCAAAGGTAGATGGTGTTTTTGTTGGTGTATTATATTGTTTTAACTGTTCAAAGGAGACCCAAAGGTAGATGGCGTTCTTTTTGTTATATTGTTTTACATGCTCAAAGGAGACCCAAAGGTAGATGGCGTTCTTTTTGTTATATTGTTTACATGTTCAGAGGAGACCCTAGGATAGATGGCGTTATTTTTGTTATATTGTTTTACATGCTTAAAGGAGACCCAAAGGTAGATTGCGTTCGTTTTGTTATATTGCTTTACATGTTCAAAGGAGACCCACAGGTGGATGGCGTTCTTTTTGTTATATTGTTTTACGTGTTCAAAGGAGACCCAAAGATAGAAGGCGTTCTTGTTGTTATATTGTTTACATGTTCAGAGGAGACCCAAAGATAGATGGCGTTATTTTTGTTATATTGTTTTACATGTTCAAAGGATATCCACAGGTAGATGGCGTTCTTACTGTTATATTGTTTTACATGGTCAAATGAAATCCAAATGTAGATGGCGTTCTTGTTGGTGTCATATTGTTTTACATGTTCAAAGGAGACCCAAAGGTAGATAACATTCTTATTGTTATATTGTTCTTCAAAGGAGACTCAAAGGTAGATGGCGTTCTTGTCGTTGTTATATTGGTTAAAATTTTCAATTATTGTTTCATTGGTTTGCGTGTTCAAATGAGATCTAAAAGTAAATCGAGTTCCTGTTATTGTTATATTGTTTAAAATGTTCAATGGGTATGCAAAAATAGGTCGCTATCCTGTTACAGAAATTCAGATATCTGGGCGCATGGATAACATCAGATGGAAGATGCAACACTGAGATAAAAAGCAGAATAGGGCAAGCAAAAACTGCATTCTATCAAATGAAGAACGTTTTGTGCAATAAGTCACTGTCCATGAAAGTCAGGAAAAGAGTACTTGCATGTTACAAGTGTTCTGGTTTTAACACACGGCTGCGAGTCCTGGACAATTAGTACACCGGCGAACAAAATACCTGGAAGTCTTGGAGACGTGGTTTTATAGAAGAATGCTGAAAATTAGTTAGACAGCCAAATAGAGCAATCAGGATGTTTTAAGGGAAGCTGAGTCGCAAAAAACAACTTATCACAAACATCGGAAAGAGGCAGTCCTCATTTTTTTGGCCATGATATGAGAAGACAAAAACTGAAACATGTTGTGACAACCGGAAAGATTTGCGGAAAGAGAGATGGAGGAAGACAGCGTGAAAAGATTATTGACAGTCTTGTGTCAGGGCACGGAAGAGAGTCAACACACGAACTGATCCATGACATCGGAGATCGTAATTTGTGGAGAGACATGGTCGCCCACGCCAGTAGGCAAGGTACTAGATGATGATGATGATGATGATGATGATGATGATTATGATGATGATGATGATGATGATGATGATGATGATGATGATGATGATGATGATGATGATGATGATGATGATGATGATGATGATGATGATGATGATGATGGTGATCCTGTTGCAGTTATATTGTTTGAAATGTTTACAGGAGATCTCAAAGTAAGCAGCGTTCCTGTTACTGTCATATTGTTTTAAGTGTTCAATTATTGCAAGATTGTTTTAAATGTTTATCGGAGATCCATAGGTAGATTTCGCTCGTATTACTTTTATAACGTAGGCTCTACAACATGTCAGTTATTGTCTGCTTGTTCGTTCTCATTACATTTTATTGACAAATGTGGCGCCTGGATATTGGTTTTGAGTCTGTTGGCAATGGACTCAGTGTTGCCATTTTGAGGCTTTTCGCACCAAATTTAGTGCTTTTTCAGGTCATTTAGTGCAAATATTTTGCATTTAGCGAGGCCGCGCGAATTTCACAATATTTTTTGGTGCTTTTTTGTGTGCTTTTTTGGGGTGGGTAAAAATTACTTTAAAAATCATTTTCGGAACACTAAAAAGCCGAATTTGAACTGAAGCGAAGGAGTAAAACAGTCTTAGTACATTCTTCTTCTTCTTCAGCTTTCCGAGCCATTGAGGTTCTTTGCTGCAAATACAATCCGTCTCCATTCGTCTCTCTGGTGGACCTTCTCTTGCCAGTCGTTGATTCCAAGTGCTTGTAGGTCTGTACATGTATTATCTCTCCACCGTCTTCTTGGTCTACCTCGGGGTCTACGGTCATTTATTTCCTGAGTGTAAGCGATTTTGTTTCCCTATTATCTTCCATTCTTTCTATATGCCCCAGCCATTGTAGTCTATTAGCCTTCATGATACCAGTGATTAGCGGAGACTTAAACAGATCATAAATGTCTTTGTTACTTCTTCTTTTCCACTCTCCACTTTGTGTATACCTAATGGGTCCAAAGATGCGTCTTAAAATTTTTTTCTCAAAGGTTTGTAACAAGGCTTCGTCTCCTTTCGTTGTACTCCAGGTTTCAGAGCCATACAGCACAACTGGTTTGATCAGTGTTTTGTATATTGTGATTTTGGTGTTACGAGATAGCGCCTTTGATTTTAGTAGATGTTGTAGTGCATAGTATATCTTATTTCCAGAGTTGATTCTAGTTTGTATTTCTTCCCTTATGATGTTGGAGCAGTTGAAGATTGTACCCAGGTATTTGTATGTTTCCGTTCTTTTAATGGTCATATTATCTATTTGTATGTGGCCAGAGTTTTTAGCCATTCCGTCTCTTGAAATTACCATATATTCTGTCTTATCTTGGTTGATAACCAGTCCCATCTGTTGGGCTTTTTCCTTTAAGTGAGTCAATATTTCCAATGTCTTTTGTTCACTTTGCCCTATAATATCTATATCATCTGCATAACCAAGCAGCTTGGATGTTCCTCCAATATCACATTCCTCCTTTATCTTCCTTACAACTTTCTCTAGAGCCAGATTGAAGAGTAGCGGCGATAGTGCATCACCCTGTTTCAAGCCAGATGTTATTTGGAAGGGGTCTGATTTCCTGCCTTTATATGTTACTATATTATAAGTATCTTCCATGCATAGTCTGGTCATGTTGATTAACTTCCTTGGTATTCCAAATTCCTGCATAGCATTGCATAGGCTATTCCTATGGACACTATCATAAGCCTTTTTAAAATCCACAAAAATTTTATGGAGATCTATTTTATATTCCCAATTTTTCTCAGCTATTTGTCGTAAGATAAATATCTGATCTATTGTTGATCTGTTTTGTCTAAAACCCGCCTGGTAGTCACCTTATATGTCTTCTGAATATGGTTTTAGTCTATTTAGTAATACTGCGGATAGTATCTTATAGCTTGTGGACAGTAGTGATATTCCTCTATAATTTCCACATTGGAACTTGTCTCCTTTCTTAAAGATAGGTATCAATAATGACTCTTTCCAGTCATGGGGTAATTCTTCTGTCCTCCAGATTTTTATTATTAGTTCGTATAGCTTTAGATGTAATGCATGGCCACCTGCCTTTATAAATTTAGCAGCAATTCCATCAGTCCCAGTTGCCTTATTGTTTTTAAGTCGTGTGATTACATATAGGATTTCTTCAAATGTAGGTTCTTCAATTTGTGGTTCGCATGTTAGAACCTCTTCCTGTGGGAAAATGTGACTTGGAGCTTCACAATTTAGTAATTCAATAAAATATTCTTTCCATGTGTTGCACATTTCCTCATTGGTATTTATCATATTCCCATTTTTGTCTTTTAAACCATATGTGTTTTGTTGGTGCCCTCGTTTCATTGACTTCAGTTCTTTAAAAAAAATTCTGGATTCATTTTTCTGGTGATTAGTTTCCATATCTTTGATTATATTACTCATATATTCTCGCTTCTGCTGTCTGACTATTTTTTTTTAGCCTCTTTACATTCATTTCTATTATGCTCTTCCTTTTGGATATTATTGATGTCATTTAACCATACATGTCTGGCATTCTTCTCCCTAATGACTGCTTCTTCACATTTTTGATTGAACCATCTGTTCTTTCTATGCGTGGTTAACACACCGAGACATTCTTCTGCGGTAGATTGAATTGTATTCTTGATGTTCAACCAAGTTTGGTCAACGCTTTCCTCCGAAGGGTTTTGCAGAGTTTCAAGTTTACATTTTATTTCATCTGTAACTTTCTCTTTGACTGTAATGTCTTGTAGTTTTTCTCTGTTATATGTTGGGTGTAATCTTTGTAATTTAGTATATAAAGCTCTCTTAAGTTTTATTTTAAATTTTGCTCCAACGAGGAAGTGGTCACTGTGGCACTCAGCTCCTCTATAACTTCTGACTTGCTGTATGTTTGATGCATTTCTGTTGTTAATTAAAATGTGATCTATTTGATTATAGGTTCTCTTGTCACATGATTTCCAAGTTTGTTTGTGTATATCCTTTCTTTGTAGTCTGGTACTGCTAATCTGCAGTCCTTTGGCTTATGCCAGGTTGATGACTCTCCATCCATTATAGTCTTAGTACATTACTGCGCAATATTCACGTTAGTTTAACTCCCTTTAATACGATTTATTTGAAGAGAGTGACTGCAACGCGCAGGCAATATGCAATGCGTTAAAAGATTGTTTAAACAAGAATGGACTTGAGTTGCAAAGACTAGTTGCACTCGGCACTGACAATGCATCTGTCATGACAGGTGTAAACAATGGAGTATATACAAAATTAAAATCCGAAGTTCCTCATCTGGTACAAGTTAGGTGTGTATCTCATTCCCTTCAGCTGGCAGTGTCACAGACTGCAGCTGCTTGTCTGCCCAGGAACATAGAGTTTATGATTAAAGAAACATATAACTGGTTTTCTCACTCAAGTCTTCGTCAAGCAAAGTACAGGGAGCTTTTTGCTTCAATAAATGATGAACAACATCCGCTGAAGGTTGTTCAATTAAGCCAGACACGATGGATGTCCATTCAATCTGCCATTGTCAGAATATTGCACCAGTGGGTCGAGCTCAGAACTCATTTTGATATAGCAAGAGTCAACGAGCGCTGTTATACAGCAGAACTTCTAAATTCTATGTTTAGCGACATGAAAAACTATGTGTATCTCATATTTCTCAAGCATATTCTCGGAGAAGTTCAAAGTGTGAATAAGAAATTCGAAGCAGATATACAGGATCCAACAAAACTACTCAGCTATCTTGTCCAACTTACTGATTCTATCAGTTCAAAGAGATTCCTGGAGAAAAAAAAAATAACAGAAAGTGATGCTATTCAAGATTATTTAGATCCTAATCCCAATCTAGGTTATGAGTTTGAGAAAGAAATAGCAGGCTACCAGTTCCTGATGAGAAAGAAATTCGTGGAAGGTGCATTCAGTTTTTAATAGAACTGTTGACACAGTTGCTTTTACGTTTGCCCGATAACGTTCGAGTGTTGCAGTCCATGACATGTCTTAGTGGAAGTCAATGTCTACAGCCAATGAAGCCCTGTATATTCGATCTTGCTAAAATGTTTGTAGAAGATGCAGCTACTCTCACCCGCATCGATTTCCAGTGGAGAAAACTTATCAAATGCAGTGGACACAGACCTCTGACACACTTGGACTGTGGGCAGAAACAGCCTCATACAGGGATGCCACCAGTGAAAATCCTTTCCAGGATCTTACAGATTTAGCTTTAACTGTGCTCATTTTACCTCATTCTAATTCGGACGTGGAGCTTATTTTCAGTCAGTTGGGAGTTATAAAATCAAAATTGCGGAACAGACTGAACATCAAGATTTTGACAGCTGTTTTGACTATTAGATATGGAATGAAAAGATATGGCAAATGCTGTCATGATTAAAAACTACCTAAGGATATTCTACGAAAGATTGGTTCACAGAAGGCATATAAACGTTTCTTTTAATCAACATCATCATCACCGCAGGAGCAAACACAACAGGAAATAGCTTCAGAAACTGAAGAGTTGTTTTCTGACTGGGATTTGGCAGATCTGGAATAAACTTCATTCTAATATTCAGTGATAATAATAAATTATAATGTGCTACTTTATAACATTTTGATTGAATACCACCAGTGCTTGTTTTAGTGATTTCCCCAAAAAATAGTATTGCAATTTGGTGCTTTTTTGGCTCGAGAGTAGTTCTGATTGGGATTTGGCGGTTCTGTAATAAACTTCATTGTAATATGAAGTGATAATAATACATTATAATGTGCTACCTTGTTAAATTTGTAGTAAAAAGCAGTTGGTGCTTTTTGTTGATGCTTTCCAAACAAATTTGGTGCTTTTTGAGGTCGATTTTGGTGCTTTTTCATCAGAGGAAGATGGCAACACTGAAAGGACTACCTCAAACAAGCCAAGGAAACATTAGCAGCCGAGACCAGTTCACCAGTCTGTCTGTGCTTGGTCATGACATAGCTATATCTTAACATGCCTTTCCTAGACGTGCAGTTCCAGTACCGGCGTTGCATACACACCTGTGAATATTGATTTGTATGCCATTTTCTCTTAAACAGTTCCTTCAGGTCCAAGGGTGGCATACTTCAGCGCAAATGTCAAGGCTGTTGTGGGAACTAGAGCAATTCTGGAGTGCTTCTTCTCAGGATAGTGAGTTGTATTTCGTTACATCCTTTAGTTAGATCTTTTGTTTGTGATTGCTTAGAAAGCGGGCTCCAAATATGTTAATTCAATTCAAGTGCACATGTATCTATATAATCGTCATTTACCTCCCTCACCCACGAATTTTGGGTACTACTTTCTGCTAGCGCCGAAGGTTGGATGGTGATCATCAAACTCGACACCCCCCCCCCCCCCCACATTGTGCCAACGGCTTCGGGCGGAGGGGAACAACTGGGAGGATACACGCCGTACCCTAGTGCGAGGAAACGCAACCTAAAGTCTAAATGTCATGGCAGGCCAGACCAGGCCCTAAGCCTTGGTCACCAACTGGTCTAAGATCGAAGCTCCAACAGGCGGATAGTTAGAACATTGCTTTGCTGATCCGAATGCTTCTGCGGCTTGGCTTGTTTCAGACGTTTTGGTGTTACCTTTCCTCTGGAGTACACTAGACAGGCCGAGAGAGGGATCATGCTGTATGGGCAACACGTGGTTTCTAAATTCATCCCAAACTTTGTGCTATGGAGAGGTATAGCTCTATTTTACAAACTATCGTCTATCAAGACGGCCAGGTGCCAGTCTATTTATATATTTCAGTTTGACGTTTAACTGCCTATTCATTTGTGTGAGATGTTTCGAATTAGCAGTTGTGAATCTAAGAAATCGGCGTCTCAGATTTTGTGCTCGAAAATTAAGAACGAGGTGTTCCGAATTTACAGCTGTGAATCCCGGTATTGGTCATTACATATTTAGTGCTGGAAAACTTAAAATGAGGTGTCCCGAATTTGCAGCTGTGAATCTAAGAACTCGGCTTTCCTGATTTCAAGCGTGACAACGGTAAGAGCGCTCATTGTTAAACTTCCGATGTGCTGATGCCGAGGTAGAGGACTCAACCCATACACCGGTTGGACTAACATATTGACTTCTCGTCCTTGACTTAGTTACGTAAATTAAAAGTCGGAGTGGGTTCGCCTGATGGCGAGGGACGGTGGTTATTGGGAAAGCTAGCCCACACGCAAAAATCAGTTCAGTACACTAGAAGTGGTAGCACCTGTTTGGACTTTGAGTTCAAAGTGATCGAATTTGGGGCTTGCTATTTCAGGTTCATGATATTAATTCTTCTATATTTATTTTCCTAGCCCCATCTCAGATATCACATGGAAACACGGCAATAAGGAGATCACTAAAGCCGATACTAGATTCAGCATCATCTACGGCCGCCGGCTGATCATATCAGAAGTTCGGGAGGAGGATGACGGGAAATATATTTGCACAGCAAAGAATGGATATGGGACAGTCTTTGAAACTGTGACCCTAAACGTGACGGGTAAATAATTACTTTCAATTTTATTGTATTCTACTTTTACAAAAGAGGCCTGTTGGTCGAATTGCCTAATGCTCTTTCTATTAAACTTCCTGTGCTTTGGGAAGAGGTTCAATCTGGTTTGTTGGTTTGTTGGTTGGTTGGTTGGTTGGTTGGTTGGTGGGTGGGTGGGTTGTTTGGTTGGTTGGTTGGTTCGTTCGTTCGTTCGTTCATTGCTTGTTTGCTTGGTTGGTTGGTTGCTTGCTTGCTTGCTTACTTGCTTGATTGCTTGGTTCATGGTTGCTTGGTTGGTTGCTTGGTTGAAAGGCCTTTGGGATACTTGAGTTCTAGGTCTCATGTCCATTTCGTTAAGATTCAGATCGTGTGATTCCTAAGAATGCTAATAAAGTAAAACAAAGTAAAGTAGAGGATACGCCGTGTGGCGAATTGGCTGTATGATGCTAACCGATATTTGTATAGATCAGTCGGCGCTCAATGCACGCCGGGCGACTTTACATCCCCAAATATTTTCTGGTACCCATGGTAAACTGGGTTGCCCTGAAAGTCCATGTCAATGTTTAAAAACGAAGAACATCCAGGTCTCGTCGAGGATTCCAATAGACGACAGACATGCGTGCTAGCGATAATACATATCCGAGATAATATAATATTTTATATGTAATATGTAAATCCCAGATAATATAATATTTTATATTGTTTATCTGTCTCCCCAGGACCACCCCAGAAGATAGCTAACCAAGTGCTGGACAATATCGTCACGCCGGAAGGCACAGACGTGGTACTGAAGTGCAAAGCCAGGGCTATTGGACTGCAGCAGCTGGACACACCCATTTGGTTCAGGAATGGGCAGCATTTCAATGAGAGTAAGTAAACATGGGTTGATTGTACCCGGCTCACATCATGTAGCAGTTCCTTCTGTAGAATGTCGCTTTCACCGTGATCCACCGAGAAGGGTCTCTGTCTCTTATCATTTCGTATGCCTCGAGCACCCTCAATCAGCGATATGCCTTAAGAGATAATGAAACAATGATAAACGTTATTACCTTCTTTCTGTTAGCTTTGGCCGGCGCTAACCAAACCGACAACCCATATAGTGCCAACGGATTCGGGCTGGGGAGTGCAACTGGGAGGGTACAAGCATTATATAATAGTGCGAGAAAATTCAACTTACAGACTAAATGCCATTGCAGGGCAGGCCATGACCAAAGCTTTGATCGGCATCTAGTGTAGGATCTAAGCTCCGACAGGCGGGCAGTTAGAGCATTGCTTTGCTGATTCAGCAGCTTCTGCAGCATGTCTTGTTTCAGATATGTTGGTGTTACCTTTCCGTTAGAGTAAACTAGGCAGGCCGAGAGTGAAATCATGCTGCATGGGCAACACATGGTCGCTGCAATTCAGCTCAGGTTTGTTCTATGGCGAGGTGTAACTCCATTCCTGGTCCCTGCCATGGATTGTAGTTATTATGCCTTTTCTTTTTTAAAAGCACAATGTAACAAAGTATCGTCTGTCAAGACGGTAGGGTGCCAGCAATTTAGAAAACTATGACACTATAACAGTCAAAGTTGGAGCAAACTTTTGAAGAAAAAAAAACTGTTACAGGGGCAAAGTTGCGCAAGGGACACGCCACTGACCGATGATGGACCGCAATAGTAGTAGAGCTATAATGAAAGATGTATGTTCAATGCTATTTATCAAATTATAAATCTGGTTCCATGTTTACATTTTTAGACAAATCGGCCACTCAGATGGTGTTTCTGTCAGTACTTAATTTTTCTAAACATCTCCAAAACAAATTTCTGTTACTCGTAAATATGAGGCTGGGACTATCCGGAGCCGTGTTATTTATACAAAATTCCCATTCCGTTGAGGATTTAACTCATAACCACCTGAAGGTGAACGTACAGTTAAAATGTTAGTTTCATATCCTTTACAGGACGCCGCAGTCAACCATATCATCTTTTTTTTTTTTTTGGTTGTTCGTGATTTCTTGGCAAGTTTGTGTTGAGTAGTTTGCCATTACTTTGTGGACGACATTCATACCATTTTCATAAAACACCAACGCAAGGCGGTCTGCTGCCGCAGCTGTATTTAGAACGCGGTATGAGGGATTACAAACTACATCTGTAACACCTTCGCCACGGAAACCGGCGAAAGCACAGTGCTAGCCACATATTTGTATAGAGCAGCCGGCACTGTTTGAATGACGTGGACGCCATCACACCGCCCGCCAATACATCACAACACATGTTCCGTATGCATTTTAGACTGGGTCCTGGATGCTCAGGTCAGATTTTAAAACATCCTCGTCTTGAGAGAGATTTGAAAACATGCCCATTGGTTCGGTTGCCGTGCCTGCTATAGACTGCTCGACATCAGTTCCCATCAGTTGAAAATGAACTAATAGAAATATAAAATAAAAACAGACATGTGTGACTCCTGCGAAAAAGTGAGAGATACAAACACGCACATGGTATATCATCATCATCGTCATCATCATCATCTTCCACTTCTGCCGTCAAGCGTCGTGGGGAGGAATAATTTGCGTTCCAGCGCCCGGTGGGCGGCACTGGATAGTGTCATTCCGTGTGGCTGTACAATGTCTTTGATGTCGTCAATCCATTGTCTTCTTGGACGTCCTCGTGATCTCGTCGCAGATGATCTTAGATGTAAGGCCAGTGTTGGTAGTTGTTGGTGTTGCATTCTAACGACATGGCCAAACCACTTGATCTTCTGTCTTTCAATAAATGTGGCACAGGGTGTTGATCCTACTGTCTGTCTGATAACAGCATTTCTTACTCCTTCTTGGATTGTTAGGTTGGCAGCTCTCCTCAGGCATCTCATCTCGCAAGTGTTGATTTTACGAAGGTGTGATTTGGATAAAGTCCAGGTTTGAGATTGGTAGCATAAGGTTGACAGAGTATATACATACTTACAAAGAACGTAAATCCTGCAGACGGAAAACTGTTTTCTTTTTGCATTGATATATTCTACTTCTCTTATCTGATAAAAAACATAGCCTCCGTATTGACTTATATCAGATAACATTTTATCCCCCCCCCCCAAAAAAAAAAAAGACATCGAACAGCCTTATATTATCAAGTGAGAAATAAGGTTAGCTTAGATTTATATTGTTTATGTAATTTCCCAAATTGTAGCAGGCTAGCATCTACGAGAGTAGGTCAGAAAGTTATACACCACAATTATTATCTCAGCTAACAATAAAGTTAGAAGCATTATATTTGCACCAATTTACGTTTATAATTTCTTGAAGGTGTATACCAAATTGCACCTCTATAAATCAATTCTGTCGTTCTCCCTGACCAAGCGTTTAAAAACGTTGTTCGTAATCCCGTATACCCACTACGAAACACAGCAGTAAGAGATTTAGCAGCAGATCATGTCGCACTGGTTACTTACGGAGGTATGTGAGTCGGTCGTTCAGAAAGCAATGGCAAATTACTGAATGTAAACCTTGCCAAGACATCAACAGCAGCTGAAAAATGCTGGTGTTTACTGCAATGTCCTGAAAAGGATGTGCGAAAAAAAAATACAATTCTAACCGCGACATAAACCCGTTGACATGGGAGATACATTTATTGACGTGCGGTTACAAGCAGAGGATAACAAAAGGGAGGCAATCGACAAAATGTGGCGGATGTACTGCCCGATCCACCTTACAGTCCAGACCTGGCACCATCTGATTTCCATCTTTTCGTTCCCTTTAAGAATTGCTATCCTTGGGAGAAAGTTTGAAGACAAAGAGGACGTGATTAATGCAGTGAAGAAATGGCTACGAGAACAAGACAAAATGTGGTACAGATCTGGAATACATTATCGCATTTCAAGATGGTGTAAAACCGTTAAAATTGATGGGGATTATGTTGAGATATAGAAATGTTTGCTGCACATGTGCATGAACATATTGACTAAATTTCATTTCTAAATTATTAACGGTTAAAGAGATAATAATTGTGGTGCATAACTCTCTGACCTACCCTTATAGTTGATACAATACGGTCACGGGCTGACCAAATGTGCAAAACGACAACCGTCTCATCTCATCTCATCATGTTCCTCTTGTACCTAGCGGTGTCGAGGTGAAATATAAACAGCGGGAGAGTGCCCGCTTATGGGCTTCATGTATCTCTTCCTCTGCTTCCCTCTGGTCTGTACATCATTGCTTGTTGTGGTATGCTGTTGAATGGTGACCTACTTGCATGGCCAAACCATTTATTTGACTTGCTGCTTTCTAATAAAATCTAGTGCAGCTATAACCCCCACTTTAGTCCTGATTTCTTCAATTCTGATCTTATCTCTTCTTGATACGTTGAGTATGCTTCTCAGGAATCTCATTTCTGTTGTTGTGATTTTTCTTTTCTCTTTTTCTTTCATTGTCCAGGTTTGGCATTGGTAGCATAGAGTTGGTAGGAAGAACGACAACCGTGATAGTCGAAATTAAAGGTTAGAGTAGGAGGATGGCTAAGACATAAATAAACGACGTGGCACCTTGGAAGAGTTCGTGCTTGTACCATATATATGTCAAAGATAGCATCGAAAGCCAACCATTATTGCGGAGAAGGCACTTAATTGATTGATCGATTTATTATTTTATTGATTCAGTAGCTAATATAAAACAGTTGTAATTTTGACCCACTCTAGCTCAATCAATTGTTCAGCTCGTTCTTTTACAAGTGGGGTTAAAGGGCAAAAGGATGGATTACCTATCACTGGGTTCTATTCTGTCTAGCTCAGCCCCTCTCCGCACAGCAGCTAGCTGCCTGCCGAGACGGTTGCACAGTGCATGAACTCCGTAGCTCCGGCGACGAACCCACTTCCCCCCCCCCCCGAAAGGTTTCTGAAAAACATTGCACTCGTGAACCGAATGACGTAGTCCAGGGGTGGGCAAACTTTTTGTGCGTTGGGCCGCATTGACAAATTTAAAGCTATCGGCGGGCCGCATATATATATATATATATATATATATATATATATATATATATATATATATATATATATATATATATATATATATATATATATATATAATGTCCATTTTGTTTACAGCAACCTATCACAATAAGTAATTATTAATTATTTATAGGTTACTAAGCGGTATAAATAACTAATTATTGCAATTTTATTTTACTTATGCACTTATACATTATATTTGATAATATGGACAAAAACTTTTATTAATTTGTTAACAAGATTTTACAACTTGTTATTATAACAAATATTCTTTATTATCTATCAATGGCTTTAATTTAGACACAAACCGACTACATTATCACTATAATTGTTGATTTCTAATGCGATGTATGTAACTGCTTGCACTTTTTGACAATATTCTTGAAATCTGGAGCAGGTTTATTTGTTGAAATTCGCATGACAGCATGCAAGTTGCAGTCCGACAATAAAGACCTATTCTTAGATTTGTTGATCTTCAAGCAAGAGAATTCTTGTTCGCAAATGTATGTTGATCCAAACAATGAACGAACAAACGAACAAACGAACCAACGAACGAACGAATGAACGAAAATCTTTATTTTCAAAGGGTTAAGAATTGGGCACGCAGGCCCGTCTGACATTCTGCCCTTCTTCTCTATTTCCTCTTATACATTCTTTCATTCAACATCTCTTATGAAGCAATTCTTTGACAACAAAAGAATAAGCATTAAAACGCATGAAAAATAATCAATAATACATGACTCGTTGAAGCAATGTTTAACATGGGCATCATAAATACCCAAGGTGGGTGTAACGTGCCATACATATGGGAATGTTTTTTTTGGGGGGAGGTGGGGGGGGGGGGGGGGGCTAGTTGTTGTTCGAGATAATTTACCATTATTATTGTCTTTGATGCTGTTTTTTTTTAAGGGGCGCATGTAGTCTTTCCTGAGGTAGTGTTCAAACAGGTTGCGACTGTATTATAATTATTGGTGATAATTATTGATGATAAAAGTTTAGCTGCAAAGTTTTTCAAGTTGGGAAATGATTCTTGTGATAAAGATCCAAAGAAATCCAGCAAACCATCTAACTTGAATTTCTCTTTCTTCTGCACTAAAAGGGGAACTGGGAATATTGAACTGTGCCTCTAAGTTCTTGAAATCTTGGAATCTCTATACAAATTCTTCAATCAATGCATATAATTGGGCGTTGTAATTTTCAGTCATTTCACCAGAAATGGTTTCTTGTTTCAGCAAAGGGAAGTGACAAAATCTTTCTTTCACTTGCATGTCTGGAGAACAGTGAGAGTTTTGCCTGAAATGATTTTACATGTACATACAATTCATGTGCAAACACACCATTGCCCTCAAGTTTTACATTCAGTTCATTTAACTTTTCCATAATTTCAATGGCAAACATAAAGTCTTACTTCCACTCTTTATTGACAATGTTAGTATTAAAGTCACATCCAATGCCCTTCATCTCTAGGAACATCACTATTTATTGCCGAGTTCCCCCACTCGCCTCAACCCCTTGCCGAGACTCAGCCATCGAACACTGGTGTGGTACAGGACATCGGAATGTTAAGTTTCCAAATCGTCAAATAATGCCTTGAACTGTCTGTGATTAAGTTCTCTTTATCTGATGAGGTTGATGACACTGACAACTGGGTCAATAACATGCTTGATATTCAAAACAGTTTTACACAGACTTTCTTGATGAATCACACAGTGAAGTTGTAATAATGTGTGGTCTGGATATTCTGCTTTAATCTTATCACTTATCAACTTTACCAGAACTACATGTTATCCAGTCAAAGCACGAGCTCCGTCAGTTGTATAACTTGCCATCCTGTTCCAAACCAACACAGTTCTTTCAATACAGTTAGTAACAGCATTGAATATATCATGGCCTGTGGTTGTGTCTTTGAGTGACTCAACACTCAGTAACTCTTCAGTGAGTTTGAAAGAAGTGTTTATTCCACGTATAAATATAAATAATTGGGCAGTATCATGTATATCGGTACTCGCATCCAATGCAAGAGAGTACCACAAAAATTGTTTACTTGCATCTTTAAGTTTATGCATCAAATTGTCACTTATCTTGTCAACACGTCTGACCAAAGTTCTCCTTGATAAAGTAATGTTGTCAAATCTGTATTTTATTTTATTTTATTTTATTTTATTTTATTTATTTATTTATTTATTTATTTTTTTTTGTATTTTTTTTTTTTGGGGGGGGGGGGGGGGTCGGGGGGGGGGGGGGGGGGGTTCTGGACACATAATGTTTGCTGCATCTAGCAAACATTCCTTGATGAACTCGCCATCAGAAAATGGCTTGTTCTGTTTTACAATTCTGTGTGACAGCACAAGACTATCTTCAATTGCAGCATCTTGAATTGAAGACTGTTTAGTGAAAACAGTTTGCTGTTTCTCCTAATTTTTCACTAACTCCAGGCATTTCCTTTTCCTCCCTTCGGTTGTTAAATTGTATCCGAAATCGGAATGTTTTATTTGATAATGTCTTTTTAAATTGTACTCCTTGAAGACAGCCATTGACTCACGACACACCAAGCACACTGATTTGCTACCAACTTTTATAAAACAGTACTTAGTTGTCCATTCATCATTAAAAACACGGCATTCATCTTCAATCTTTCGTTTGTTATTGACACTCATTGTTTTAATAAAATTCGAACAGTTAGAATTGTACAAAACTTTAAAACGGAAATGAAACAAATCCTACTTCCTGCTGTATGTGAAAATAAAATATTCGGAAAACAAGTACCAAACTCATAAATTAACATTTTCTTGCAAAATAAATCATTTCATTCACCAGAAAAATATCTTCTTTTTTTCATAAAATCATCCTTATTAAATTTTTACATGTCGATAAATATTTCTCTATATGAAAATCGATAAATTCGCATTTTAGCGTTACATGGTTCCAAATTTTGCTTTATGTAGCCGGGGCGGGGTTGGTGTGAGCGCCCAACCTTGCATAAATACCCCAATGGCTCGTGATTTCATCACCTATGCAGCAAAAGTCCAACTCCTGGCCTTCTCGTGGCGGAACTGTTTTAACTAACAGGAGAAGCGGCTGCTGTGAGTCACTGACGCTTAGAAATAACCAGAACGCTCTATATGTATATGCACGTACATGCATGCGCAGACATGTGTGTGCGTGCCTACACACCTAAACTCGAGTAAGACCACAGTCTTCTCTAGCAAAGGAATGGTGCTGAAGACGGAGGCAACCAGCCAGGAAGCGCACCACAGAAATCAGGATGCCACGCAATCACGCGTAATGCGTCCTCCAGATACTGGAGGTCCTTCTCAGATGCCCTGTGGAGCCAGGGGACCTGAGAATAGAGCGTCTGGTCATACCAAACAAAGACTAAAACTAATGCACTGGAATGCGGAGGGAGTCAGCTACAACAAAAAAATAGAACTATAAAACATCTTGGACCAAGAAAAGGTAAGCGTATGTTGCCTGCAAGAATCTCACCTCAACGAAAACGAAATGATGTCTGGGAAATTGCCAGTACTAAGGAAACTACTTTCTGAATTTAGCAGTCAGCATCAGGTCACCATACAGTGGATACCATCCCACTGTGGAGTTCCCGGAAACAACAGAACTGATCGATTAGCTAAGGAAGGAGCAAAAGAAGAACAGCTTGATGTGTCCGTTACATACCACCAAAAGAAAAGAACGATCAAATCATTCAGAAGGCCACCAAAACCTGCACAAGGCGACTACTACGTTATGGACAGACCAGAACAAGTCATTATTCTGCGCCTCAGAACAGGACACAATAGATTACGCAACCACATGTATACAAGATTCAAGATTGGTGAATAAGCCATGTGCACATGTGGATTTGGCGTCACAGACAGCAGAGCACATACTCAGAGACTGCCCAAATTACAACATGTCTAGGCAAACATTCTGGCCTAGAGATATGACAGTGGAAGATAAACTATATGGACTGCTGAGTGAACTAAAAAGGACAGTTAAATTCATACAAGAGGCAACATTGCAGTTATGGACATATTTAAGGCAAACGAAAGAAGAAGAAGAAGAAGAAGAAGAAGAAGAAGAAGAAGAAGAAGAAGAAGAAGAAGAAGAAGAAGAAGAAGAAGAAGAAGAAGAAGAAGAAGAAGAAGAAGAAGAAGAAGAAGAAGAAGAAGAAGAAGAAGAAGCATTACATTACGAAGATCAAGGACTGTTTACAAAAAGAAATTAGAAAGAAATTTTATCAAAAATGTTAAAATAATCATAACGATACACGAAATTCTGTAAAATTCAACAAAATAACTTAAACACGAAGTAAAAAAATTTATTTCTAAATGCCCTCGTGGGCCCCATAAAATCAGTTGACGGGCCGCTTGCGTCCCGCGGACCGTAGTTTGCCCACCCCTGACGTAGTCCATTAAGAAACTAGGAAACCTACGATAGTCTAAGCTCAAGACAGACGGTTTAACCACTCAGTCGCGGAGACTCCCTCCTAGACCAAGACAGATGGTTTGACCACTAAACCACAGAGATTCACGCCTAGCACAAGACATATGGTTTAACCATTGAGCCACGGAGATCAGATCTATGCACAAGACAAATGGTTCAACCATTGAGCCATAGAGATCACCTCTATGCGCAAGACAGATGGTTTAACCATTCAGCCACAAAGACCTCATCTAAGCATAAGACAGATGGTTTAACCACTGAGCCAATGACATACCCCCTCCATTTTCTTCTTCTATTACAAGTTAGTTTTTAACTCTTTCTCGGCATTAAACTTATTATTTTAAAGTATTACCTCTTTTGGAATAGAAACGGCTAATCACTCATTCTTTCTTCGCTGCTCATCAGGCAGCCCAGAGTTTTCCAGCAGATACGTCTTCAAAGAAGGCCAGACTGAGCTCCACATAAGTAATGTGAACAAGGAGGTGGACACAGCTTGTTTCCAGTGCAACATATCCAACAGCGAAGGTTATCTTTTCTACGATGCTTATCTCAAAGTGATCAGTAAGTGGCTTTGTATCGTGTGTATTGTCCTCATTCCACTCTTATCCTTGTAAGTATGGAGCAGTTATTAGCGATCACTGTAAGAGAAAGTTGTGGTGCCTTATGAAAAGACCAAATAAAGAGGCAAAAACTGGAAAATGGTGTGACAACCGAAGAGATATGTGGAAAGAGAAATAGAGGAAGACAGAAAGAGAATATTCTCGATAGTCTTGTGTCATGGCACGTAAGGGAGTCAACACATGAACTGAGCCATGCCGTCGGAGATCGCAAATTGTAGAATAGTATTATCGCCCTTGTCAAAAGACAGGGCATTTGATGTCGGTCAATAAAGAACTAATTATTTGATATATCTGTATGATGTTGTTTATTAGTGTGCTTGGCTCACGATAATAGTGAACGCCCACCAGAGCTTGGCTTCACTGGAAGCCGAGGATAGCAATTCCAACCAGGTTATATATATAAGGTAGTGAACCCAAGACAAGGCCGTGCCGTGCTATGATACAGAGAAGCGACCGTATCTCGTGGCACCGTAAGGGGGCTTCATAAGGGGGTAGCATTTTTAAAGAAAAAACAACATATAAGGGGCGGCATTTCGAAGACTTGCATCATACTGAGAAAATCTACCGCACGGTTCTGACCCAAGATTAGGCGCTTATTACCCTCTTTAGACAACAATCGCCTTAAAATTAATATCTGAATTGTGGCTGACTTGATCACACAATTATTAATCTGAATCAGGCGATGAACCCTAATATAACTTCTCTTCTGAGGTTAAACGGGATCAGGTTTATAGAAGAAAGGATTAGGCCCTATTTTAACCTCCCCGACAGTAGAATTAAGCGTCCGTGCAAGAAGATGGACCGCATATGATCCCGAGTGTCCATATGTTTTGTCGTCTTGAACAGCCCTGATTTCTTGTTGATTAATCATTGTTAGATGTTGTGCCGGTGCCTGTATTTGGGTGTGTGTGTGTGTGTGTGTGTGTGTGTGTGTGTGTGTGTGTGTGTGTGTGTGTGTGTGTGTGTGTGTGTGTATATATATATATATATATATATATATATATATATATATATATATGCTCGTTCTTTATTCCGATATAGACGTTTTTATTGCACTGATAATTTCTTCTACAGTGTGTTTTTTTTTAGTTAATTACAGATCTTAAGTTTGCTGTGATGTTTGCTTACACTGGATTTTAGGTTTTCCTCGAAACTCTTGTTTCAATTCAGGTTTTTAGTTTTCTTTAGAGACTGTGTCAATGTTTAACTGATATAGTGCAGAAGGATAATATATCGCCCAATGTGACCTGTAATTTGGACAGAAGGACGATATATCGCCATACTAGGGTCATCGGGTGGAGAAGCACAATTGGGAGGGCAAACGCCTTATCCTGGTACGAGGAAATGCAACCTAAGACTAGATGTCATGGCAAGACAGACCAGGCCCTAAGCCTTGGTCGGCATCTGATCTAGAATCGAAGCTTCTACAGTCGGACAGTTGGAGCATTGCTTTGCTGATCTCCCCGGCTTCTGCAACTTGCATTGTTCCAGACGTATTGGTGTTACCTTTCCTCTGGAGTAAAACTAGGCTAGCCGAGAGAAAGATCATGCTGCATGGGCAACACATATTCTGTGCAATTCAGCCCAGCTTTGTGCTATTGAGAGGTATAGCTCCTTCCATGGTCTTCTTGTAGTTACTATCCATTTTTAAGGACAATGTAACAAACTATCGATTGTAAAGACGGTAATATGCCAGTACAGTACTGTACAGTATAGAGCCGTCGTGTTATTTGTTTTCTTTCGTGGTAGCTTCAGCAATTTCAGTGCTCAGTGAATGGAAATTTACATTAGTATGCCCGTTCATTTTATTGTGTACCATGACTGGTCCAAACCTTTTTGTTTTGTTTTGTTTTGTTTGGCCACCGAATCATTTAATACATCTTTGGTCTATTTCAGATTCCCTTGTGCTCACACAGCAGCCACCACAGCATATTGTTATCACGAACATCAGCGAGCCTTTTGACATCACAGTCCGAGCCAAGGGAGACTCCTGCTGCAACATGGAGTACAAATGGCACTTTAATGACTCTGTCTTGACAGAGTCCGATCTGCGAAAACCCCCTTTTGTGTGAGTTATTAGTTTGTGGAAATGCTGAAGATTAATTGGACATCCAAAATGAGCAATCTGGACAAGTTGAGGGAAGCTGGGTCGCAAAGACAACTTATTACAAACATCAGAAAGAGGCGGTCTTCGTTTTTTTTTTTTGGCTACATTATGAGAAGACAAAAACTGGAACATGTTGTGACAACCGGACAAATTTGTGGAAAGACAGTTAGAGGAAAACAACGTGAGAAAATCCTTGACAATCTTGTGTCATTGCACGGGAGGGTGTCAACACACGAACTGATCCATGTCCTCGGAGACGGCAATTTGTGGAGAGGCATGATCGGCCACGCCAGCCGACAGGGCACTGAATGATGATGATGATTATGAAGATGATGAGGATAAGGGTGATAGTGATGATGATGATGGCAATGATGATGACGATGGTGATGACGATGATGATGACGATGATATTGACGTGATGATGATGATGACGATGACGATAATGTTGATGATGACGATGACGACGATGATGATGATGGTGATGATGATGATGATGATATGATGACGATGATGATCTGTTTGACACACACGTACACACATGACAGAGAGCCGCTGTTGTGTAGTGGCTAGACACAGTGACTTGCCGGCCTGTGGTCATGCGTTCAACCCCCATCGGGGGCGGATTAAATTTTTTAAAACTTTGACTTTGGGCTCTCAGGTCAACCCGCCTTAGGTATAGGTTTTTTTTTTTAATGACTGTGCAGTTTTTGAAAATATTGCCGTTCCATGTTTTGTATTTACCTGCTGTGGAATTCGTGTAACATAATAGGTAAATACAAAACTTGGAACGGCAATATTTTCAAATACTGCACAGTCATTAAAAATACACCCTGTACCAGGAAATATATTGGGGAGTAAAGGTGATCGGTGTGACACGGATCACATCTCACATAGAGTGCTGATTGGTCAGTACAAATATGGGTTTAGCACCAGTTACCTTACACGTCTTAAGGCGTTAACAAACATCCTTTATGTTTTGTTTTGTTTTTTACATTTTACATATTTAGCCTGCCGGTTGCGCGGCGAAGCTGTTACAGACGCAGTTCGTAATCCCGCAACCCGCAATCGAAACACAGCTGTGTTGGTTTTTTTATGAAATGGTATGGGTATGGCCGCTCGTTCAGAAAGCAGTGGCAAACTACTAAACGTAATTTTGCCCAAGAATCACAAACAGCCAAAAATATTGGGGTTGACTGTTGCGTCCTGTAAAGACATGCAACCAACTTTAATTAAATATGTAGCCTACTTGCTGGTATCACCCCACTCTATAACAGTGCTAGATTTATATCCCAGGCGACGGACAACCATTCACCCCAAACCCGCTGACGCTATATCCCCACTTGATCTCATGGTAGTATAAATGATGCCAAACTACTCAGATAAGGGCGTTGAATAAGGAGATCATATGCGCTATGTAGAACCTATACTGTTTTATGTATGTGAAACATGGACAATACGCTAAGAAACATTTTACGGTATTGTAAATGTATTAGTCTGGGGGAAATTCCAGGAATACTTTCAGAGGATCGTGGGGAAAATGGGATTTTAAAAGGGAAGCGGGTGAACTTCATTGCACCGGGATTTATCCCATTTGACTCGGTCTCTTTCCGCATGGTGGCCTGCCGAAAGCGTTGCACATCGCACAAACTCCGTAGCTCCAGCGACAATCCCCGGGAGTTTCCAAAAAAAGCACTTGTAAACCGAACTAGGCAGCTCGGAATCGAACCCACAACCTTCGGAACCCGAGGCATGTCGTGTCATCACTTCGAGTCTCCTGAGTATGCATCATAGCATAAATCAGAATTGGGAAATGGGTTGAACCCGCTCGTAAGACTCATAACAGCAAACAAGTTCAAACCCCTCCCCTCTTCGAAACATATCATTTAATGAACAAATTAGGTAGAAATTGGAAGCAACAGAGATGTGGTTCCTGAAACGAATTTTGAGCATTTCTTGGACTGCTAAAGTAACTAACAACGACTGTCTGAAAGAGGCTAACGAATCTAGAACATTATATACAACAATAAGAAACAGACAGGCAGTTGTTTTTTTTTTTTTTTTTTTTTTTTGGGGGGGGGGGGGGGTCATGTGATTAGAAGAGAGGCATTGGAGAACATCGTGACAACTGGAAAGATCGAGGGGAAGAGAGGCAGAGGGGGACCAAGATAAATTATGCTGGATGTATTGAGGAGGTGGCATGGAGGAATATCAACAACGGAGCTAATCCAGAAAACCAAAGACCGAAATCTGTGGAGAGCCATAAACACCTACGGCAGCCAACATGGCGTTTGGTGATGATGACACGTAACTTATCAATTTTTCGGCAACGGTTAATACTTTGTATTTTCGCACTTTCAGGAGGAGAAGTGACGAACAGCTAATATTTGACCCATCCAGTGTGAAGGATGATGAGACGCTGTTATCCAGGCTCGGGAACTATACGTGCCGGATTTCTGACAGTTATCAGACCGCAGCTGTCAGCTTTATGATTTCCATGCAAGGTATGTCAGTGTTGAACATTTTAGTGACGCAATCTTTCATTAAGAATGAATCAGTATAGTAACTGTAGCATTATTTTACGTCTTTCAATTGTTGAGTCGTCATCATCATTATCAATTAATCAGTCAAGTGCCGTCTCCCCAATAAAAGTTAGCTGCAGTAGATCTCCAACACTGTTTGTCCCTGGACTTGATTCTGCCATACTGCTGTTTGTTCATCACCTGATGGTATCTTTCCATTTGTATCATTGTCTACCTCTTGCTCGCTTACCTTCAACCTTACCCTCTATTATGGATTTTGTACGAGTGTTATTTCTTTTAACGTGGCCGATATATTTCACCTGCCTCTTAACTCTTTTTTTTTTTTTATTTCTTTCATCAACTCTCTTTTTTATTCCCAGTTTGTCTAGAACCTCTCTATTAGACCGTTTGTGTATCCATGAAGTACGGCATATTCTTCTGCATATCCACATTTCCATGTCTTCTATTTCACTTTCTAATTGCTTGTTAATTATCCAGGCTTCTGTGCCATATAGAAATGTTGAATACACATAGCATTTGACCCTTCTCGTTTTCAATATGTTGTTAATCTCATTGTTGTTAATTATCATCATATATCTTACCAACTGGCGAAGGCAATCATGTTTCTCCTCTGATCTCGGCCCTTGATGTTCTAAATCACCTCTGCTAAGGATATTACTCCATGTCATTTCATTCCATCCAGCCTCTTTCTCTGTCTGTCTCTGCCCTTTCTCCGTGTGATCTTTCCAGTCATCACAATGTTTTACAAGTCCTTCATCTCATTTTATGACCAAAAGACGCTGTTTATCTATTTCTTAAAGGTGTATACCGGGTGTTTGTAAAGTCTCACTACACTTTGTATGTAGAACAAATTTTAAAAAAGAAGTACATGATGTCATCAAAAAATGTGCTATCCAGTCCATCGTGAAGCAATATGCAGCAAATGGCTGTCGTCTGCAGGAGTAATTATTCGCACTCCAAACAGAATGGTGTTATCGACGGAAGAAATAACAGACACGTTGCAGAAGGTATTTGACAATATGAAGAGACATGTACAGTCATGTCTTGAAGCCCATGGTGGACATTTCCAGCATCTATAAGATATTATAATGAATACTTCATTGGTAATTTCCAGCTTCCCCAAAACAGCGTTAGACCATAGCAGTGACTATTGTAACAAATTTAATGAACTTGTTAGCACATTTTGATGACGTCAAGTAATTCATTTTTCAAATGTGTTCTACATACAGAGTGTAGTGAGACTTTACAAATACCGGGTATAATGTTCTATTTTCGTCAACCTCTTCCAGGCAGTCGTTGTTACTTATCCTGGCAATCCAAAGTATTCGCAACATTCGTCGCCGTAACCATAATATACATCTGATGGAATGTGCATGAGGAGTTTCTGCCTCTTTATCCATCGCGATTAAACTGTTTTAGGCGACTGAATCGATAAAGCCACATAGTTTCGTATCCACAAAGAATAATTACCACTCTCCGTAACTCTGTATGTCGTCTTTCCACAAAGAATAACTAAGTCTCCTTAACTCTGCGTGTTGTCTTTTCACAAAGAATAACTAACTCTCCTTAACTCTGCATGTTGTCTTTTCACAAAGAATAACTAACTCTCCTTAACTCTGTATGTTGTCTTTTCACAAAGAATAACTAACTCTCCTTAACTCTGTATGTTGTCTTTCCACAAAGAATAACTAACTCTCCTTAACTCTGTTTGCTGTCTTTCCACAAAGAATAACTAACTTTACTTAACTCTGTATGTTGTCTTTCCACAAAGAATAACTAACACTCTCCCTAACTCTGTATGTTGTCTTTCCACAAAGAATAACTAACTCTCCTTAACTTTGTTTGTTGTCTTTCCACAAAGAATAACTAACACTCTCCCTAACTCTGTATGTTGTCTTTCCACAAAGAATAACTAACTCTCTTTAACTCTGTTTGTTGTCTTTCCACAAAGAATAACTAACTCTCCTTAACTCTGTATGTTGTCTTTCCACAAAGAATAACTAACTCTCCGTAACTCTGTATGTTGTCTTTCCACAAAGAATAACTAACTCTCTCCTTAACTCTGTATGTTGTCTTTTCACAAAGAATAACTAACTCTCCTTAACTTTGTATGTTGTCTTTCCACAAAGAATAACTAACAATCTCCATAACTCTGTATTTTGTCTTTCCACAAAGAATTCTCTCTAACTGTGTATGTTGTCTTTCGTCTGCAGCTACTAATCCAGAAGAATTGACTACGGCAGGAGTAGAAAGCGTACAGCTGTGGTGGATTGGTCTCCTCGTTGGCATCCTGCTCATCATAATTGCTATCGTCATCATCGTCGTTGTTGTCAAGACCAATTTCCCTCGGAATTCATATCCATGTTAGTATGGTTTCTTCTTGAACTCCTTCCAAGATTTAATGTTTACTGATTCATTGCGAAATGATAATACATCGTCAAATGTGACCTCCTATTTGGACAGAAGGACAATATATCGCCATACTAGGGTCACGTCAATGACGATTTGTCAGCATTTTAGTCTAACTGTCCGGTGTAGAGGTTGAACCCTTACCTCGGCATCAGCACACCGGATGTTTAAGAACACACTTTCTTATCCATTGGGCCATGCTAACCTACCATGCGTCCTTGACTTGGGGACGTTAATTACAAGTATATCTAAAGTCGGAGTGGGTTTCCTCGAGTGAATCCCCCCCCCCCCCCCAAAAAAAAATAATAATAATAATATTAGGGTCACCGTGTTATTTGTTTTGTTTCGTGGTATCTTCCGCAATTTCAATGCTCAGTGAACAGAAACATATCTATATATATAAAAGAGAATCTCCGTCTGTCTGTATGTCCTGTATGCGTTCGCGTTCAATTGAGATGAAATTTTCTACACGTCTTCTAATCATTCCCGTGCTGCCAACTGTCATAGTTTTTTTAGTGTACAAACATATTTTCTTATTATTATTTAATATTTAATTTACATTATAATGTATATATAGCGAGGGGACATAACTTCTAATAGAATTGCTATATATGTAAAATTGTTGCATATTTCTCAAATAGGTGGACCTTTTCGCTGCAGTTATCTACAAGCATATGCGTTATAATCCTCCTCCTCCTGCTCCTGCTCCTCTCCCCTCCTCCTCCTACCCCTCTTCCTCCTCCTCCCTCTTCCTCCTCCTCCCTTCTCCTCCTTCCTCCTCCCTCTTCCTCCCTCCTCCCCCTCCTCCCTACTCCTCGCTCTCCTCCTCCCTCTTCCTCCTCCTCCTAATCCCTCCTCCTCCCTCCTCCTCCGCCGCCTCCTCCTCTCTCCTCCTCCTCCTCCTCCCCCTCCTCCTCACCTCCCCCCTTCATCCCTCCTCCTCCCTCCTCCTCCTCCCTCTTCCTCCCACCTCCTCCGTTATCCCCCACCCTCTCCTCCTCCTCCCCCTCCCTCTCCCTCCTCTCCGTCCTCATCCTCCCTCCTCCTCCATCCTCCCTCATCCTTCTCCCTCCTTCTTCTCCTTCCTCCTTCTCCATCCACCTCCTCCCTTCTCCTCCTTTCTCCTCCTCCTCCTCCCTCCTTCTCCCTCCTCCTCCTCCCCCCTTCTCCCTCCTCCTCCTTCTCCCTCCTCCTCCCTCTTTCCCCTCCTCGCTCTTCCTCCTCCCCCTCCTCCTCCCCTCCTCCTCCCTCCTCCTCCTCCCTCCTCCTTCTCTCTCCTCCTCCCTCCTCCTCCGCCTCCCTCCTCCCTCCTCCTCCTCCCTCCTCCTCCCTCCTCCTCTGGGCGAAGCCGGGACGGGTCGTCTTTTTTGGGAACGGGAACGGGAGCAGGGGCCGAACATGAATTAAATAAGACGCTCCATTTACCCAAGTTAATTGTTGGGGGAAGATGTAAAGATCTTTCAAGTGCTCTTTCTAATAATAGACAGACAGACAGACAGACAGACAGACAGACAGACAGACAGACAGATAGATAGTCGGGAACGGGAGCTTATATGACTACTTATATGAATTAAATGAGATGCTCCCCACCAGGGTCTGGGCGAAGCCGGGCCGTGTCAGCTAGTATTATAATATTTGTTCATTTAATTGTGCACCATGTTTAGTCCAATCCTGCTTTTTGTTTAGCACTGAATCAGTTAATGTTAGCTCTTGGTATGATAACTGTTCATTATATTTTCTGTTTCAGTATGTTTTATTATCTGATTGGTTAACTTATCCCATAATCGAAAATCGCTTTGATCGCAGAAGCCGCAAACAATATGTTGCATGTTTTATTGCCTGGCATATTTCGCCGCATCTCGGCAGGTGTGTGCTGCAGAGTTATATAACATATGAAGTGAATAATACTTCAGCTGAAACCATTAAAACACACAGCCACAGGTATTGTTCGAATGTGGAACATCTGTTATCCCCACGGTAATTTCAAATTTAACACAAACTCTTTCTATTTGCACAACACCGGTTGGAACTGCCTAATTGTCGACATTAACACTCACAAAAAAAAAAATAAAGACAAGTCACGTAGCAGCAACCTGCTGTGTGTATATCACATGCTAGGATCATCATATTTTATTGGCTTGGGGAAACGGGGGAATAGGTAGCCATTCTCTCCCTCCTGTAGCAGACGATGAGAGCTGACATCGGGTCGTCTTCAAATCTGACTCATGTCATTTTCAGCGCAAAGTCCTAACTTCACATGAACGCGACCTTCTTAACCAATTAAGTGCCATTGGAAGATTAGTCGTCTTCAGCTACTTTCTGTATCTGCCAGTGGTTTATATACACACGTTTTCCCTATGCAAACCCCTTTAATGTGATATATAATACAACATGTCTGCTACAATATTAACAACTTTTAAGTCATAACTGATCAGACCAGTTGTGCTGTATGGCTCTGAAACTCGGAGTACAACGAAAGGAGACGAAGCCTTGCTACAAACCTTTGAGAACAAAGTTTTAAGACGCATCTTTGGACCCATTAGGGATACACAAAGTGGAGAGTGGAAAAGAAGAAGTAACAAAGACATTTATGATCTGTTTAAGTCCCCGCTAATCGCTGGTATCATGAAGGCTAATAGACTACAATGGCTGGGGCATATAGAAAGAATGGAAGATAATAGGGAAACAAAACTCGCTTACACTCAGGAAATAAATGACCGTAGACCCCGAGGTAGACCAAGAAGACGGTGGAAAGATAATATATATACAGACCTACAAGCACTTGGAATCAACAACTGGCAAGAGAAGGTCAACCAGAGAGACGAATGGAGACGGATTGTATCTGCAGCAAAGAACCTCAATGGCTCGGAACGCTGAAGAAGAAGAAGAAGTCATAACTGCGCCACAACTACTTCCCATTTTCCGCCATCCATTTTTCTTTGGTCCAAATCTACATTTTCTTTGGCACTGAATCTGTTAAAAGAAGAACAGACATCATCACGGCCTTGAGAGAATCTTGCTGCAGGGAGTGACCAGAGGATCTGCCCGACACTCAAAACTCTGAGCAAAGGCCAGACGGACACATAATCAGACTGCTACTGGTACCATTAACACCGAGACACTTCTCTGGCTGTTGCAGATGAAGACGGAGCACTTATGGGAATATCCTGAGTGCTGTTATGTTGACTCTTGACTCAATTTAACTTTTAAAATTATTTTATTATGTATATCGAACTGATTTTCTCCATTTCTTTTTATTTTCAGTGGAGAAAGCGGAGATCAAGCATCACTTAAACCCAGAACAAGACCTTCTTGACCAGTCTTTCCAAGAGATCTGAGATTGCCATTTAGGAATTTTTAATCTTTTTTGAGTGTGCTGTTTGCGTTAAAACATGAATGCCTATTTTATGGAAAAGCAGGCCGCCTTGCGCTGGTTTTTATACAATGCTATGAGTGCCTGTCTTTCAGAAATCAATGGCAAACTACTGAACGTAAAGTTTCCAAACACCAACGAACTGCCAGAAAATGCTGCTGTTGATTGAGACGTCCTGTAATGGACGAAATATTTCACTTGCCGCTTTTTGTATAGTATGTCAACATGTGTTTGCCTTCATTCACGATCAATTATTTTGAAAACTGTCTGTTGCATCGTTATGAAATTTTTCCAGCCATCTTATATTTACCCCCACCCAAGGAATATGTCTTTGATAGGTTCAAAAACAACTTAAATCATTGAAGGCGGCAACATTCCTTTGATGTTTTGCTGAACAACTAGTGATTTCTTGCTAACAAAGTTATTTTTACGGTAATGGGAGACCTGCAAATTCTGATGACACACAAAGGCGTATCCGGATTCGTATGGGAGTGGGTGCAATGAAAGAACTAGCTTAAAATCTACAGGGTCGGCTGCATTGCACCGGGTTTTTATCCCATATGGCTCAGTTTCTTTCCGCAGCGCGGAAAGCGTCGCACAAAGCACGAACTCTGTAGCTCCAGCGACGACCCTCGGGAGTCTCCGAAAAAATGCACTCTTGAAATGAAGGACGCGGCCCGGAATCGAACATACAACCTTCGGAGCCCGAGTCAGACGGCTTGACCACTTCACCACGGAGAATCCCGAGAGGGGTGCAATGTGTAATATTAGTAAAGGCAGAGAATTTACTGAGGCACGGGGTAAATAATTTGTAAATTAACAGGACAGTAGAAGGAATATATTTCTTACCTTATTTTTCATTTCCTTCTTGTTTCTTCAGCTGATGCTGATGCTGTAATTAATGTTTAGGGCCTGCAATTCGTCTGAATAGTTGGAGCAAAATATCCCAGTAAGTGTGTACGTAGATTAAGGTCTTCGATCTGCTCAGACCTTAATCTGTGTCGGACGATTCCAGTAGGTTGATGATTGCTCTCGGTTGCATAAAATTCAATCCATCCTTTCTCCAATAGTCCTCTTCCTCTTTCAACACATAGTCCTGACGTTTTATCCAGTAACTTTTATCAATATTTAATAGCGCGGACAGACAGACAGACAGACAGACAGACAGTCAGTCAGACAGACAGACAGACAGACAGGTATGTAGGTAGGTAGGTAGGTAGGTAGGCAGGCAGGCAGAAAGGTAGGTGGGTGGGTGGATGGCTGGCTGGCTGGCTGACTGGGTGGGTGGGTGGGTTGGTCGGTCGGTGGGTCGGTCGGTCGGTCGGTGGGTGGGTCGGTCGGTCGGTCGGTCGGTCTGTCGGCCGGCTGGCAGGCAGGCAGGTAGGTAGGTAGGTAGGTAGGTAGGTAGGTAGATAGGTAGATAGATAGATAGATAGATAGATAGATAGATAGATAGATAGATAGATAGATAGGTAGGTAGGTAGATAGATAGATATCGGTAGGTCGATCGGCGGCCGGCAGGCAGGTAGGTAGGTAGGTAGGTAGGTTAGATAGATAGATAGATAGATAGATAGATAGATAGATAGATAGATAGATAGATAGATAGATAGATAGATAGATAGATAGATAGATAGATCCCCGCCAGGAGCCGGGCCGAGCCAGCTAGTTTATTTATATAATCACGTTTCATGAAAGAAGCCACAGTTTGACGACACCTCTGAACTACCCCATATAAATTCCCTCAGTCTGCCAAAAACGAAAACCGCGCAGACAAAATTCAAAAGACAGCGGGGGTGTGTCTTGCTGAAACGGTAATACTCTTAAAATGATGGAATGAATGCGGGGGATATAAAATATATACGGCATATAAACAAACATTGAAATCTTCTGTACAATCTCCAGAACAACAATTTTTTTGTTGGGTGGACATAATGATAAGGTTATATGCTAAATCTCATCATTTTCCCTCAGTTGGTTACTGAGATATTGGATTTTATATTGAGGCACACAAAAAAAAAAGCACACACTATAATTTCTTTTATCAAGTATCTTTTCATTCCCAGCTTTTCTAAAAACTCTGTATTTGATGGTTTCTGTTTCAATGATAAATACAATATATTCTTCTGTATATCCACATCTGCAGAGTCGACTTTCTAATTGCTTGTTCATTGTCCAGGCTTTTGTGCCATATTGTAGTGTTGTATTTACACAGCATTTGACAATTTTCATTTTCAATCCTTTGTTAACCTCCCTAGATGTTACTATTGATTTGGCACTACGGGTTTATAATGTTAAAACTGATTTAGCACTATAGTTTTATACTGTTAATATTCATGAGAGACATTGGGGAACATCGTGACAGCTGAAAAGATCGAGGAGAGGAGAGGCAGAGGCAGACCAAGAGAAATGATGCTGGATGGATTGAGACGGTGGCATAGAGGAATATCAGCAGCAGAGTTGATCCAGAACACCAAAGACCGAGATCTGTGGAGAGCCATGAATGCCTTCGCCAGCTGGCAGGGCACTTGGTGATGATGATGATGATTGATTTGGCACTTTAGTATTATACTGATACTATTGATTTAGCACTATATTATTATACTATTAATAATGATTTACTGGTTTCCACTATTTATTCGTCGACTTTCAATTTCTTAGCTCTAACAGTCTCTTTAGGTTCCGCTGGTCTATGCACGACGGTTTATTACAAACCAACTGACTCGCACGCATTCCTTCTCTATACCTCCTCTCATCCTCCCTCGTGTAAATGTTCTATTGCTTTCTCCCAACTGTTACGCCTCCGGCGGCTTTGTCAAGATAATAACGACTTCCGTCAAAAAACCCACGAAATGTTGGATTTCTTCCGCCTTCGTGGCTATCCTGAGAAAGTTGTATCTACAGCTCTTTACAGCTGTTAGTTTATCAGACGTGCCGAGGTTCTCTCCTCCAAGCCGAAACCACGCAATAAATAGACCTATCCTTTCACTAACCGGCTGCTAAACCCGGTGACCCCTGTTCACTACCAGGCTTTTCATCGGTTTTTCATCTCTATTTCCTCTACACCATCTACCGCCATGACCCCCACTCACTCATCTCAATTATTTAAACAGATGAGATCATATGTCATCTTCTGCTTTAGTCTTTTACCGACGGATCCTAAACTCGCGGCTACCGACTTGGCTCTTAACATCTACAAAAAAAGACCCGTACTACATGCCATTTAAACTTCCTCAGGAACTGCCTACGGCTTCATATCACCCCATTTGGTTTCACTTCTAGATTTCATCTCTCGGTTGACTCCCTTCACGACAGTTGTAGTACACGTCTATTTAAACTTGAGTTTAAATGTGCTACTCTTCGCATGCGGTTTATTGCCGACAACAACTCGCGACAGTTGTCTGACCTTAGCTCAAGGATTACTATCCTCGATCAGCGACTTAAACTCAGGTAACTAACAATTTCTTGCATTGCGTGATACGCTGCATCATCAACACCAACCACCATTGTGTGTTTGTAAAGTCTCACTAGACTTTACTGAGACTGCTGCAAAAGACTGAAATTTGTGGCGTACATCATTACGCAAGGGTGCACGCAGTCACTTGTGAAGCAACCAGGACTGCCAGAGCTGTGAAGAAAAGGCTGGACAGAAAAACCACGGCAGGAGATCCGCCTCCTGAAACGTCAAGCACTATTTGCCCACATTGTCAAAGAACATTTCGAGCCAAACTAGGCCTTATCAGCCATCTTAGAACTCACGGCTCCATACTTTCAACCCCCACTGGATGAAATAATGGTCATCATCATTCTTGATGGACAAACGACAACTAGACTTTGTATGTAGAACAAATTTGCTGATGTCATCAAAAAATTGCTCCACAGTCCATCGTGAAGCAATATGCAGCGAATGGCTGTCGACTTCTAGAGTAATTCTTTGGGGTTTCTTAAAATGACATGTTTACCACAATAATGTACACATAATTGAGAACTTGAAAGAAGCAATCAGAATTACCTTTCAAGAAATAACAACCGACACGTTGCAGAAGGTTTTTGACAATATGAAGAGACATGTACAGACAAGTCTTGAAGCCCGTGATGGACATTTCCAACACCTGTTATAATGAATACTTCAATTGTACTTTCCAGCTTCCCCAAAACAGCGTTAGCCCATAGCAGTAACTATTGTAACTAACTTAATGAATTTTTAAGCACATGTTTGATGACGTCATCAAATTTTCTCTGCTTACAAAGTGTAGTGATTCTTTACAAAACCCTTGTATAAGCGCCTTACCACAGCTAAAAACACCAAGTTAGCCAAACTTCGTACCCCTATCCCTTACCCCCCTTACCCCCCCCCCTCCCCAATTCCCGCTTCTTCCGCCTCACACTACCGTGCTTGATAATTTAGTTGTGTGCATACCACCCGATCTTACCTTATCGGCGCAGGACAAATCGATCCTCGGTAAAGGCCTCCACTGATAGTCATCAAGCGCTTTGATCGTTTAAGACGTATTCAGTCACAACAATGATACAGATTAAGTAGCCCTTATATTGTCCTGCAGTTGTCATGTAGCTGTGTCGGTTTGTGTTTGTTTATTCTTTGCTGAAGAAGGCTTTAGCCGCAACCTCCATTTTGTTTCTTGTAAATATTGTTCTAGTAAAGCTCACAATCTACTTCTCGTTGTTTGGTGATTCATTCATTGTCTTCTATGAGCTAGCAAGATTGCCTGCCGGCTGGTGATCGTGCGTTCGAATACTCATCGAGACGGCTTTGATCAAACTGACTAGGCATTCCAGGTCAACCCAGCCACAAGTAGGTACCAGGAAATGTGTTGGGAGGTAAAGATGGCCGGCGCGATGTTGATTACATCACGTGTAGCGTGCCGATTGGTCAATTAACTATAGGGATGTCATGATGTCCAGTATGACTCGAGACTTGTATAAGGGTGTATTTTTAATGACTGTGCGGTGTTTGAAAATATTGCCGGACCAAGGTTTATGTTCACCCTCTGTAAAGTTCATGCAACATAATGAGTAAATACAAAACTTGGACCGGCAATATTTTCAAACACTGCACAGTCATTAAAAATACACCCTGTAAAAGGGTCCTTTACTTTATGCAAACTTTATAGGTCAGCATGGCTGAATGGATAAAAGCGTTCGTTCTTTAACGTCTGGTATGCTGAGGTAGGGGGTTCAACCCCTACACCGGTTAGTTGGGCAAAAATGTTGACTTCTCGTCCTTGAATTGCGATGTAAGTTACAAGTACCTCTGAAGTCGGAGTTTGTCCGCCTGATGGCGAGGGACACTGGTAATAGGAAAAGTTAATCCACACGCAAAATTCAATCAGTGCTACTGGAAGTATCGTGTATGGACTACACTGGAATTCAAAGCGAGCGAGAGCTAAAAATAATGTAAACCTTTACAATGGTCCCTTTAGTCTGCCTGTTTGTTTGTCAATACATTTTACAAGGATGCATCTCCTGACATGTTTATAATTAATGTCCACAAATTAATTTTCAGTAAAATTAAACTAACAAGCAGTATTTTTGTGCGTACGTGCAAAGAGTATACACGCATTTTCATGGTTGTTTATTTTCTGTATCTGTGTGAGTATTGAGTACGCGTGTCTATTTCCTTTCCGTCTTGCTCCTGCTTTGAGCCAATCAATGGCGAGGGACACTGGTAATTGGGAAAGCTAATATATACACACAAATCAGTCCAGTTAGCTAGAAATAGTAGCACATGTAGAACTACGCTTGAGTACAAAATCCAGCCTACGCAAAAAAAATACCCAAAAAAATCACATGAAACAAACTCACCACATACATGGACCAGGGCATTATGTATGCATGTTCTTTCGCTCGCTATTTGTGTTTTTCATTGTGTTCTTGTGTATGTGTTTCTTCTACTTCTTGTTCCTAGTCAATCAATCTATCTATCAGGTGCTGTCTCCACAATGAAGGTTGGCTGTAATGGATCCCCAACACTATCTCTCGCTTTGTCTGTACATTCTGTTACTCCATCTCTTGACTCTCGATTTATCTACCCACTTGTATCGTTGCTACTTATTGTTAACTTGCCTTCAATCATACCCTCTAGTATAATTTTTAAGAGTGTTGTTTTTTAACGTGGCCAAAATATTTCACTTGCCTCTTGTTTATTTCTTTCATCAACTCTCTTTTCATTCCCAGTTTTTTTAGGACCTCACTATGTGATTTTTTTTTTTTTTCGTTATATGAAATTCGGTATATTCATCTGCAAACCGACATCTTCGACTTTCTAATTGCTTGTTCGCGATCCAGGTTTCCGCGCCATATAATAGTGTTGAATATACATAAAATTTGACATTTCTCATTTTTAATTTTTAATGCTAGATATCAATACTGATTTCATATTGTTGAAAACAGTTTTGGCCATTCCCATTCTCTGTTTGATTTCTGTTTCACACTATGAGCACAGGTCAATGACAAATTCTCTGTCTAGAACCGGATTCGAACAGGTAACTACCAGGCCTACATTGTTGTTTGTCCATCAAGAATTATGATGACCATTCATTTCATCCAGTGGGGTTGAAAGTATGGAGCCGTGGGTTCTAAGATGGCTGATAAGGCCTATTTTGACTCGAAATGTTCTTTGACAATGTGGACAAAGAATGCTTTGACGTTTCTGGAGGAGGATTTTCTGCAGTGGTTTTTCTGTCCTGCCTTTTCTTTACAGCTCTTGCAGTCGTGGTTGCCTCACACATGACTGCACCCTTGTGGTATGACGTTGGGTGAAGAATGACTTGCGCGATGACTTGGATTAAAGTGAGGAAGAGTTGCGCAATTCGTCGACCTCACTCTCTCGCCTGAGTCCATCTGAGTCCAGTGGCAAGACAAGTCGAGACGACTGGAGACGAATACAGGTGCAGTGGATGACCAGGGCGCTCTGCGTGCCTTGCCGTGCTCATTACGTTCCACAACACTTTGCAGGTAAACGCCGTCTTGCCCGTTGAATCAGGAATGATTTCTTCCGCGCAGTCTGCCGAATCCTGTCTTCACATGCTGGGTAGGCATACCCTTGTTTACCGCTTGGTTTGACACCAAATCGGCTACCCACGCCTGGTTTAGCCAGCCTCTCACAGCTGTAGCCCGGGGGGTGGCCGCTGTCGCATGCTGATAGTTACTGGGAGCCACAGGCGTGAGCTGGGTGTCAGGCTTGGACCAGTGGGGGATGGGTCCTGAAATGGACATGAGAGTCATCCTTACCAAAGGTGCTACCAATGCCTGACACCCCGTACCCCCTACATGTAAGCCTACTAGCCACTGCTCTGCCGCGGCTTACCGTTCCGCTTGAACAGTTGTTCTCGACCGGTGGTAGTTTAGGGTTTCCAAAGAGGGGGAAGAGGAGGGAGGGGGGGGGGTGGTATTAAGATTATTTCAAGATCGTGTTAATACAAGAACCGATTACTTGATATTGTGTTTCCCTCCACACTTTACTGTTCTGTATTTCTCGCCCTTCTGAAATTCGTTTTATAACGTAAGTAGACCCGCAAATCACGTTATATGTAGACTTCTAGATCTGTTCTAGTATGTGTTGTTAAATTTAGCTTCCATATTTACGTATACTCCTGTAAAAAATAGGGGGGGGGGGTGTTATAGGGAGAAAACACGAAAGAGGGGGATAACATTCAGAACATATGATGAAGGGTGCATGGGCCAAAAAAGGTTGAGACCCACTACACTAGAAGATATTCACACATCTGGACACGTATCCCCCCCCCCCTTCCGTGTCCATACAATGATATTTGACAATCAATAAAGCAGAGGAGCATCTGCCCGAGTGGCTAGAATGCTGTATTCTCCTTCAGGAGAACCGGCTTCGAACCCTCGGTATTAGTGTGGACATTTTTCTGTCGGGTACAAAAAGTAAACTCTAACATGCACAGTTCGCGGCGATTGCACTAGCCAGGCGGCCTTAAATCATTAGGCTGAATACACTCCCCCCCCCCCCCTTTTTTTCCCCTTGAAATTCACCGCAAGGTACTATATAGGCATTAAATAACAGTTGGCAGTTTGATTGACAGTTTGACAATAAAACAGATGTAGGCAAGTCAATGTTCCATCATTCAAACTTTTTTGTTGCATATCCTTTACAGGACGTCGCAGTCAACACCAGCATGTTTAAAGGCTGTTCTGGTCTCTTGATAAGTTTACGTTCAGTAGTTTGCCATTGCTTTCTGAACGACCGGCTCCTATACCATTTCGTATAGAAACAACGCACGGTGGTCTGCTGCCAAATCGCCTACAGCTGTGTTTCGATCCCGGGTATGTGAGATTATAATCTGCGTCTGTAACGCCTTCGTTACGGATCGTGCATCATTCAAAATAGGCACCTTTTTAAGATTTTGAAATGTGGTGTCAAGATGAGCGAGTGAACAAACGAACGAATTGTGTTTTCAAAAGGTTAAGAATTGCGAACGCAGGCCCGTGTGGCATTTTGCCATTTTTCTGGACATAAATAAACGAAGAAACATTTCTGAAAGACTCACTGTCAATGTCTGGGTGAAAATAGAAAACAGTTGAATAATTTACCAAAAGTACGATGGGTATCGGCTGTGGACATTTCACAAACATCTAACGAAGAAAATTGAGACTTTTGAACCTGTTATTCTTAGAATACGGTGTATCAAGGAACGGAATAATTCCGACACTCAACAGGATCTTAACAGCAAAAAAATTTTCCTCATAAATTAAAATAGAACCAAGTCTCGGAAACTAAATACTTGGCCATATTCAGTGTCAGACATTTGTGTTGACATTCTGGCGGCGGCATTATGCACAGTGTACCTGTGCGGGCTGTTGGTTGTCAAGACTCCTGTCTTTTTCACTGTTCACATGCGGCAGTGAGGGGCATTTTATGTGATATTCACTGGCACAGGAACCAAGCATAATGGGACGACCCGTTGCTGTGAAGCTTGAACCGCGACTAACTAAATGTCAGAATTGTTTGGAAAAGGTAGTGATTGGTGTGGTAAAAGTTTTGCGTTGGGAGGAGTGTCATGAAATCACTATAAATTAACCCACAGATGATAGAAATTACCAAAGACAGTCTGATCCACAGCTGCAACTTGTTTACTTCTAGTCGGCGAGATCAGAACAGTAGGGAGACCTTGAGAATTCTCCGACATCAAACGAATTGTTGGCTTGTTATTGAGACCCGAATTCAAAGAATGCAGGAACACACCGGCTGTGTTGGTTATCATAACAAAGACAACTCTTGTAGTGATTTAAACTAAGGGGAGAGAACTTATTCTGAAATGGATAATCTGCCCCTGAAACCATCTGGTGTTTTGACATCAAAAACGTCACGTGAACAATTCAAGGCTGTTTGCCAAGAAATATGATTTGTTGACAGCTAGTGTAACTCAGACAGTTGACTTAGGCAGACGCGCTTTGGCACTGCAGTTATGGATTTTAATAACAACTACCGTGTGCGGGATTAATTAGATTTAATTTTACACGTGCCTGTCATGGCAAAATGTAGATGTGATTTAGGAGAACTGCGGTGTTGCCTAAGGTAGTACATATAGGATAATTAGGCCTAATTAATTTAGGAAGTGATGATTAGCTCTGTTAGTTGAGAATAGATTAGTGAAGTGATGATTAGCTCTGTTAGTTGAGAATAGAGTAGTGAAGTGATGATTAGCTCTGCTAGTTGAGACTAGAGTAATGGGGGATAATTGGGAGATGAGGAAATTGTCCAATGGTAGGATCTTACAGTGGGGTGCTCCCTGGGGGTTCCGCACTCTGTTTGTTAGTTTTTTTTTCTTGTCTTGGCCTGATGAAGACCTATGTGATGAGCTCATCTGTCCCTGACAGAGTTTGGTTCACTGTATTTTTCTGAGCGAGGCCGGTGGCCCACGCTCATCTAATAAGGATCAGTGACGGGGAGGCTCTCACCAGTTGTGTTATATATTTTACAGGTTCCCTCTGGTTGGGATGAAGAACACAGAAACATTGAAAAATTCCGATCCCGGATAATTTTGGTGCAGGAAGATTGGCCAGCAACTTTCTCACTGGGCCTATGCTAGGAAAAGTTGATAAACATTTGCTCGGTGGAGCTGACTAGTATAAGTATCCCACAGGATAAATATTGAGAATATTATTGAGAATATTTTACACTACCTGTGGACAGCAACATAGTAATGGGTTCTGGTTTTCATACCATTCGTGAATAAACCAGTGGTGATGGATGTTCATTCCACTTATTACTAGAACAGTAGGGATTGATTTTCACACTACATGAAACCAAAACATTGGAGAGTGTTTGTTCCACTTAACAAGAACATCAGAACATTAAAACTTTATCTGGGAAATTAAGAGATCTATTTGAGACTAAGTACAATGACTGTTTTAAGAGTGAAAACTGTAGAACATTTCGTAAGAAGGAAGAATGTAATGTTCATGGGAAAGTGTTCCGCTTTTCACTATGCAGGAATTGTGGGGTCTCAGTTTCTATAAACTATTAGGAACAGTTTTTTTTAAGGAAAAACAATAGTATCAGTCCCAGACTGTATAGTTGAGTGGGGATCAGACCTCGTGGTTGTCAAAGCTCCTGGAGGTGGACACTGTCTGGCGGGAGAGACGCAGCGTTTGGTGAGGTCCATTGTGCTGATTCTCGTGATGTCGTGTAATCCTTGCCATGATGAGTGGATTCTGATTCTGAGCTTTGTGGTCTGAATTCTACATTTACACTAGAATATACAACACACATTTTCTTCGCATACACGTCTCACATACGTTACACTTTTCGTTTAATAAATTAATTTTTATTAATTTTTAGAAGCAAGAGTTGTTGAGTATGTTGCGTTGGGGAGGAAAGAGAGGGGGCATGATCAGGTAGAGAGAGAGAGAGAGAGAGAGAGAGAGAGAGAGAGAGAGAGAGAGAGAGAGAAAGAGAGAGAGAGAGAGAGAGAGAGAGAGAGAGAGAGAGAGAGAGAGAGAGAGAGAGAGAGAGAGAGAGAGAGAGAGAGAGAGAGAAAGAGGTGTCCATGAACCGAAGGAGTGTGGTGGACGGAAGCTAGTGGATTCTCCAGGATATTGATAAGGGGGTAAATATAATGTGGGTGTTGGCTCCCCTCACTCCAGGGACGACACTTTAAACGAATTCACGACAAGGAGGAGGAGGAGGGGGTGGTAATGGTTCTGAGAGGAAGAGACAGGACCAAGATGGACATGAGATATCGATGATACCTTGGTCGTGACAATGGATAAGAAAGGATTACTGACCAAGAATGGAGCATCTTTACTCCAGGCAATGCTGAGAGCGAAGTTATCTTTAGGATCTGCTGCGTGATCAGGCTGTCTTATGGTGGTTACAGTGTGAGACAATGAAGTTGTTGATTAAAAGCTATATAGGTCAAAATCTAGAATGAGGGCATCGCATAAGCATGCAAGACAACTGAGGTTCGGGGAGGCAAGAAAATTGAGACTTAACACTCATGTAAAGAGGGAGAGACTTGCACGGAGTGTGCTGAGTTGAGTTGAATGGAGCCAAGTGCTGACATTTCAGCATTCGTGATATTCCCATCTGTGCTCCGTCTTCATCTTCAACAGCCAGAGAAGAGTTCAGTAACAATGGTACCAGTTGCGGTCTGAATGTGTGCCCACCAACCTTTTTCTCGGAGTGCTGGGGTCAGCCGGAACCTCTGGTCATAACCAGCAGCAACATTCTCTCCAGGCCATAATGATCTATCTGTTCTGCCACAGTATATCCTATATCCCAAAGGGCCCAGACCACGTCTTCTTTATCGTGCACCAGGACCCCACTCAATAGTGCAGATCCAGGTAGTTTGAACGTGTGCTCGTTTGCCACCACACCAACATATCCTGAAGAAAAGATCCAACGGATGCTCCCCATTTTTCATTTGTTACCTGAAGCATGCCACCCTGCACGAAGCAGGCCTGTCTTCACGTTTCTCAGCCAGTCTGTCTTCACATTTCTTAGCCTGTCTGTCTTCACGTTTCTCAGCCTGTCTGTCTTAACCTTTCTCAGCCAGCTCTGTGAGTCCATTACAATCATTACATGTGTGTTCAGTTTGTCCTCCAGCCAGCTGAATACCGCTGTGAATGCCTCAACCTCCATTCTCAAACTAGAATTCGTGATATCAATCATGCGCCTGTCTCTCCTACATTAAACACCGCCCATTAATCCTCAGTATGAATCCCACATGCACTTCTTTCTCTTCTTAGCACAGAGCCATTCGTGTGGACGATTACATCGCCTGGACTTGTATCACTCTTACTTATACTACACTAGACTGTCCACGCATCGCTCCTACACTATACTATACTGTCCAGGCATCGGTCTTACACTACACTAGACTGTCCAGGCATCGCTCCTACACTACACTAGAATGTCCAGGCATCGGTCTTACACTACACTAGACTGTCCAGGCATCGCTCCTACACTATACTGTCCATGCATCGGTCTTACACTACACTAGACTGTCCAGGCATCGCTCCTACACTACACTAGACTGTCAAGGCATCGCTCCTACACTACACTAGACTGTCCCGGTATCACTCTTACACTACACTAGGCTGTCCGGGCATAGCTCCTACACTACACTAGACTGTCCGGGCATCACTCCTACACTACACTAGACTGTCCGGGCATTGCTCCTAC